>CAJNDV010005002.1:33367-119424 GCA_905221635.1 Symbiodinium sp. CCMP2456 | reverse complement strand
AACAACAACAACTACCTACTACTACTCCTACAACAACAACTACTACTACTACTACTACTACTACTACTACCACTACCACTACCACTACCACTACCACTACCACTACTACCACTACCACTACTACTACCACCAGTATTACCACTATCGCTACGGTTGCTACTCTTCAACTTTTGCCACTATTACCACTGCTGCCGTTAGTCTGATCCCCACTTGATCCCTGTTGGATTGTTTGATCCGAAATTTTGTCCCTTTTAGCACAGCCTCTAGGACATATGAGCCTTCGATTTTTGGTTGATCACTGTTTCATTTTGATCCAAGGTTTCTGTTTTTTGTTGATTACATGCTTCTTGATCCCTCAGCCCCTTTTCTTGCCGGGTCGAGGATGGACAGCGCTGCTTTACAACATCCGCATGATCAAGGATTTCTGGGATCTCTGACCCAGTCCATGCAAAGTCCATAATAGAAACTTGACCAGGAGCTCTTCAGCTTCCAGCAAGATGTGTCGGCGACAAAGAAAAACCCGATGTGCTGGCTCCGTCGCGCGGAGGTCTGCCACCACAACGCTGAAGTCCAGACTGGCTGTATCCAGGGACAATGTGCGCCATGACCCTGGCAGGATTAGTGCATGCATTTCGTGGCGATTTTGCGTCGCCGGCTCAATGTTGTTCTCCCTGTCATAGTCATGGGCATCAGGGATTGTTCAGGAAGCCTGGAGGGTCGTCGCGCTACTGCACAGATCGTTGTTCTTCAGCATTTCGTCATTTCAAGGTTGGCCGCCAGCTTGCAAATCTGCAGCTCCTGGCGCTACCAGCTGCGAACAGTGCGTGCGAGGCACATCATCAAAATGGCCGAATCACACGCAGGTGTTCTCACTTTTTGATCCGACACTGAAATGTCGACATTTTTGGAAGTAACTGTGATGTCGAACCAGCAATGTTTGAATTCCTTGTGCTTGCTCCAAAGCCGTTTCACCTCCAAAATACATGAAGCATGTTTACAGGCACCATCCAGAAGCAGTCAGCCACCGACCATGTGCCTTTCGGAAGATCTCTGCACATGTTCGCTTCATTTGAGTGACCATGACCTTAGTGACTCGGGAAGCAATTTACAATGCTCGCTTTGCCGCCAGCTTGTGCAGAATCAGCAGATGTGTCATGGACTCTTGATAAGAGCGGGAGGTGCCCACCCGAATGTTCAGATGTGACTCTCATGCTGTGCTTCGTCGGTTTTGCGGGGTCAGCTCCGGTTCATGTTCAGGCAGCCAGATGTTGTTGCAGGTGGACATGGCGATGCTTGCGAAGGCTTGGAGCTACCAAAGCCAGCAGACTGCAAAAGGCTGCAAAGGCTTGCGACAGACCTGCCGAGACTGCCGGCCGACGTTTGCGGCCGTCGCTGACACCATCGGCGCCTGCTCTCGCTTGACATCTTGGAAGCCGGCGCTGGCCGTGCTAGAAGCTGTGCAGGACAGCCGAACCGTGGGGTCACCTCACCGGCCATTATTGCAATGCTCGTCTTCTGGACATAGCCGTGGTAGGTGCAGCGTCGGAAATTTACGCGCCTCAAGACAAAGCAACCAGGGATCAGCGGTCGCATTCCTGCCGTAAGCTCTAATCCAAATTTTGGCCATTCTGATCAGAAACTTCCCAGCAGAGCCGAAAGGCATGGGGGAGTGATGGGGTGCAAAAGACGACGGGGGAGCTCGCTTGTGCGGTTAACACATAGTCAGAGATCGATGTGCTATGATTCGATTCCTTGCTGATGCAATGCGACGGAGTCAGTGTCGGAAGCGCCTGTTGCTCTAGTT
Organism: Symbiodinium sp. CCMP2456; assembly: GCA_905221635.1. Taxonomy (NCBI): domain Eukaryota; class Dinophyceae; order Suessiales; family Symbiodiniaceae; genus Symbiodinium; species Symbiodinium sp. CCMP2456. The sequence goes on along the minus strand of CAJNDV010005002.1, from coordinate 117,620 downwards.
AGCATCTCGACACGAGAAAGCCTCGGCAGCCCACTTGACAGTGCTGCCGTCCCTACTTCGCTACAAGACCCTGCCCGCAGGAGCTCAGAATTCTGGAGACAGTGATGTTTAATGGTGTGGTGATGACTTTGGGTCGCTCGGCAGAGCTTGGCAGTTCGCGATAGATGGTAGATTTTCGAAATCGCCAGGCTGGCCTCAAGCGCTGACTTCCAGCCTCAGGTCGACATCTCCTGTGGGTCGCTGCTTCGGAACTTCTGGCAGCTGCGAGACAGTGGCAAATCAGAACGAACCAGCGCAGCCATGTTTCGGCCGCTCGGTTCGGGCGGAGCTCCCTTTGATGGCTTGGTTCATTGCTTCCCTTAACAGGCCCCCAGCGGCCCTCGGCTATCAGCGGCTATCCTCGGCTTTCGGGCTCTGACAGCCGAGGCCTTGAGCGCCTTGAGGCGCCGCATGACTTCCCCGTGGTCCCGGAGTCGAGTCTCGCAGTGGTCCCGCGCGCTGCACATGGCCAGGAGCCTGTCTATCCAAGGCGGGATCGGGAGATCGGAATCTTCCTACATCTGAGTTGTGCGTTGTCGCACTGGGAAGGATTGGCCGCCAACGTCTTCGTGCGCAGCGCCGTGGGCGGGCTGTGTGCCGAGGCAGGCGCCTGGGCTGTTGCCACGCTTCTGGCAGCCGCCCCCTCCGACTCCGTGCTCTGCAACGCCGCCATTACTGCCTCTGGCAGGACTGTTCGGCCTGTGACCGTTGCTCCGTAGTGAGGCACCTGGCCTGGCATTGCATATGGCTCTCTCTGTAGGAGCCGGAGCTGGTGTCACGCACTCCTCACCCTGGAGACCATGAAGATGCAGCTGATGGAGCTGACGGCCGTCACCTTCACAGGGCTCATTACTGCCACGGCTGGCCAAGCCCTCTGGGATTTGTCGGAAGCCGGAGCTGCGGCCACGGGGCCTGGTGATTGGCCGAGAGGCACCGCCATGCTCGCAGCCATGGCAGCCAGGCGCCTGCTTTCCAAAGAAGCAGCAGCGTCGGCTGCAACGTGTTGCGCCAAGCACTGGAGGAAAGCACTCCTTATACTTGCATACTTCGACCTGCATCGCAGAGGGGAGGTCGATGGTGTCCTCGCTGGAGTCGTGATCAATGCCATGGGCATGGCCCATGCATGGCCGGAAGCGACGTCTCTCCTTGGCTCCTTGCCACCGCCAGCGTCGCCAGAGTCCCAATCGGCGTCATTTGCGTCTCGTGCGCTCCCGGCTGTGTGTCTTCTCGCTCCGTGCGCCCAGGGCTTCGAGGGATGCCTGCCCCGGGCTTCCCGCATGCAACGTGCTGATCACAGCCTGTGGCCGGGCCATGGAGGCGAACGCGTGTTCCTGCTTTAGAAGCACCTCGCCCCCCTTGTGAGTGGGCTCCGGTAGTGGCAGGTGGCCAAGGCATCGGCTCTTCTCACCGAAATGCTCAAGTGCGGCCCGCAGCCGGACCTCATCTCCTTCAATGCCTATTTGGTTGCTTTGCTGCAGCACTTCCTCCGTTGAACCGGGCAGGGGTATGACCGGTACTTTGTTGAAAATTGATGTCGCTAAGTTTGCTGGGAATCTCGCCAGAAGTATGCAAAGCAGAGCCCGGCTTTGGTGCCCAGGCCGTTGCAGGCTCGGACTGGGCCAGTGCCTTTGCAGCCTTGGAGCAGCTTCGGCAGCGTGGCCTTCTGCCAGACAGGCTATCACGCAATGATCCTTCCAGCTACGAGTAGTCCGCAGCTAGTACGGAAGAAGCTGACATCCTCTGGAGAACGTCTGGCACGAGCCCTTTGCCTTGCAATCTCGCCATAGGCTGACTCTCAACAACTGCTGCGCTGCTTGTGGCCCAGCGCGACAGTGGCAGAAGGGGCTTCTCCTTCTGGATCCGATGGGGCCACCGTGGACGGGCTGTGTAGAGATCAGTGATTGGTATGTGTGCCCCCTGCAGAGACTGCTCCTTACTTGGTGTGGAATGGCTATCGCAGGATGCAGACGGGGGCCGTCGCCTTCAATTCAGTCATGGAGGAGCCTGGCGTTGTCGCATTCGGCCGAGATTGCTTGCGCCGCAAGCGCGCCAGGCTTGCCAGCAGCCAGAGATGGTGCTCGCACTGTTCCATGAGATGCATGCCGTGCGCCGGAGACTCGGTACAACGACATGCAAACAGTCAATGTAGACCATGTACGACATGTGGGTTTAAATCGTTGCTGCAAGCAGGCCTTTGGCCCGATGCCTCTTGGAAGATAGCAGTGGCAACACTTTGTGTGCAAGAAACGCCCAGTTGTAGACACCCTCACATGGAGCCCGAACCTAGGCAACAGCAGTTTGCCTGGTGGCCGACTCCTGCTCCGCCGTCAACAGGTCAGCAAAAACCCTAACTGCTTGTTGACGGCTACGCTGCAGTGTCATGTCAGGATGGAACTTCAAGCTGCGCTTTTCACGCGGGTGGAGGAAGACATAGTTGCCACGCTGCAAAGGGAGAAGAGTGAAGTGTACGTTTGCTTCTGTGAACCTTACGCAGAACAACGAGTAGGATCAGCGGGCGTCCGCCACCCTGAAACAGTTTGAAGTCTTCTTTAACAAGCATCCATATCTGCTTGATTGAGACCGAACATGTTCTGCTCGAGTCGTGACAGTGCATCGGCAGTACGTAGGGTACCCACAACAATGGCTCTCAAAGCATGATGGCCTGCGCATCAGAAAGAAAGTATAGCTGCAGCCGATCGGTCTTCGGCTAGAACAGAAGTTCTGTTGAGAATCTTGGCACTGCCTGGCCATGAAGCGGAAGAGGAATGCTGCAGTCGACACCCAGGTGGCCGGGCTGTCTGTGTTTGTACCTGTTCGCCATTGCTTCTCCAGCCTTGCTCTGGTGTCGAAGGCCAACAGCTTCACATGTCAAGGAGCTCGACCCAAGATGGCCACCGCCTCAGCAGCGATCACTATCTGTCATTGTTGCTCAGTGTCTCGGCTGACAGCAGCCGAGGCAAAATGGCAGCGAGATCGCGTCGTCCGTCTCAATCAGGCTGACTGGCAGCCCAGCAGCTTCATGCTTATCAGGATTTCTTCTTTTGCGCCAGGTCATTGCGAGGGCCGCACGCTTCAAGAAACTGAAGCAGGCACCGGCAACCTGCAGTTGATGTGCTCGATGCCTCCATGCAATCGTGACCAGCCGCCGAATGTGTGTGTGTGTGTGTGTATCACAGCGATTGAATTGGCATCGACATCGCCGCCAACCCCAATAATTGTCGACCAACAGTGCCAAAGCGAGCTCCGTATGCTTTAGTTTGCACGCCTTTCAAAGCGCTTGCCATGGGAGAGTCTTGCTCACTCTTGCCATGCGGGCTGCTCCCACTTTGCCAAGACAACCTTGCGTGAGAAGCTTGCTTCCACCGTTGTCTCCGCCGCTTCCTTCAGCTGCGCCAGTGTCCTCTTGCTCCACCAGCGTCTTCGGCAGGCAGCTGGTTTCCAAAATTCTTCAGCCTTGTGCGCGAGATGCAACTAGCTGACCACAGCAGGGGAATGGATGAGCATCCCAAACACCTAGCCGCATCTTGTGCATGCGGCATGCCAAGCATGTGTCCCCATCCTGACTGCAAACCAGATCCCCCTTGGACCCTTGTGTGTAGTCTTGACCTGTCTCCAGTTGGGCCTCACAATAGGTGGGGCTTTGCGCTGCTGTTGCCGGTCTGCTTGAATGGCCGCCGGCCGCGGGCCTCTGGCAGGCGCAGTGCAGGAGGCAGGTTCGAGATGCATTGATGGGAGAACTTCATAGGAATTGGCCAATGTTGCCAACCAGTGCCGACCAGGTCACCCCGCATCGAAGGGGCAGACTCGCAGGCTGAACGAGCTGGGGAGAGAAGGACGAGACGCCATGTTGCATCTCATCCTTCCTTATGGCCTGGTCTACGTATCCTGTTACAGCCGTAGCTGCCGTAGCTGCACGTAGCTTTGGTTAACTGAATCCAAGGAAGAGGTCACTGCCACACCTCTGACTGCATTTGGCTTTGCAGTCAAGGCCAGGCCTCTCATGATCGTTGATTGCGTCATCTTGCGTCTTCCGCGCAGGTTGACGGACTTCGACTGAGCTCCGTGCTCGACGCAGGCTCTCTGGCTCTATTGCGGGATCTTTTCGAGCAGAGTCTTGGATGCAGTGCTATCAGCCCAGATGATGATGCTGTTGATGATAGTGTCGGAGGTGACGCTGCTGATGATGATTACTATTGTGATGTTGATGGTGGAGGTGCTCAATACAGTTCGTCATCATGAGAACCTAAATGTTATGCCCATGACATGATGACAGTCTTTTTGTTTTTGCTCTCGGTTCCTCGTGACACAGCAGGACGGAGCAGAGGGAGTTGCTTCCAAATTAGGTATTCCGTGCTGGTCTTCAAATCTGCGAGCTTGACAGACGATGAGCTCATTGGTTTTGCAAGAGACCCGACTTGTGAAACGCTGTCCTTCGAGTTCTTTCGTGTTGTAAGTTTCTCGGTTTCTCTGATTTTCAGCTATTGGTTTCTCATTCCTGAGTGAAAGGAGCCTTTGCAGCCGAGTTCGCGGGAGCCGAACTCGAGGCCAGTGAAGGGCCCGCTGGGGGTCGATTCAAGAAAGGGAGCTCCAGCTCAACACGCCTCATTGGCAACTCGACGTGAAGCCGGCATTCTACCTGCAGTCGTGGTGCTGTAGCTTGTATGGTAGTCTTCCTTTGCATTTCCCAAATTTGATATGGTAAGCGGCCAAGGTCGGATCGCGAACTTTGATGCCACAACAGGCGGCATGCCTGTGATTCTGTGAATTTGCGTCATTCCGGCATTGGCAGCGACTTTGGCCGATTTCACGAGGCTGCATCCTGGCATCTGATGATCGCCTCTTGAAGCTTCGAGCCGGAAATGGACTCTGGCACATTGACTCCTCCTTCAAGGCCCCACTCTCTTGCGAGCTGCTCAGGCGAGTTGTGCTCTGTTCAGTGCTTCAGGTGATGCCAGCTCTGGCTTCTTTGATGGTGGGGAATGTCGTGGTGCCACCAGGACACGTTTTCAACACTTCGCAAGCAGGTCCCTGTCAGCTGTTCTTGTATGCTGACCCCTCGAACCTTTGTCAAGCGCTTGAGCTGATTGAGAAGCGCCGTTGCACATTGTTCGTGCGGCAGGAAACGGTGGAGAGACGGAGTTTGCTTCTTCTCGCGTGGCCTTCAGTGCATTGACTCCAGCGGAGCAGCATGAGCTTGACCGACTTCTTTGTTGCCCGGCTACAAGTTTCTTTTGCAGAAGGTCTCAAAAGGAGAAGCAGGACATAGCAGGACATAGCTCTGAGGTGTCCATGACTTTCGATACAGCTTGGGCCTGACCGGATGCTCGGCTCGATTCCTTCGGCGCCTTCCACCTGCACGACACTTTCTCGTTCGACATACACCCGCTGGGAGGCGCTGAGAGGCAAATGTCATGTTTGAGCAGCACTCTTGGTTGGACTATGTTGCACTGAAGGTCCCTTTTCGCGGGCAGACACTGTAGCCACATCGAGGGCATGCCACTGCAGTCAGGGCGCGCCTTGATCAGGACCTGCTCTCCTCAGCCTGCGGTGTGCATTCAGCCCGGTGCATGTACCCTGTGAGCCCGTCAGGAAGATCAACAAACATGTGACCCAGGAGCGGCAGCTTTATCATTCTTGGCATGTTTTGTTTTTGTGCCCTGTTTCTTTGGAATGTCTTGGAGTAGCTGCCGGGTAATGTAGGGGTTCTATCGCCGGGTCTTCAGGTTCATCTATCGCCACTCCTGGTCTGCTGGCGACCTCGTGATCTGCGACAACAGAAGCTGCGTCCACCGAGGGCGGTCATGGCGAAATCCTGACCAGATCAAACGGCAGATTTCCCTGGTCAAGATTGCGGAAGGCGGTCTCAGGGTTCTATCCAAAGCGCAGCCACGACCAGAGCTCCAGGTCGAAACGAAGTGGCTTCTGATTTTCGGAGTTGTCGCTGGGCTCTCAGATCCCAGCTAGCTTCAGATATCCGGTACCCCATCCAACTGATCCACGCTTAGGCTCTCTTTTGCGGGACATGAAGCTCCGACCAGGCCCCATCGCTGAGGCACTATGCTGATTCGGAGAGCATGCAGGATCCCACTACGCGCGTGCATCGACACATGCGGCGTTCCCCGCGCCTCATGATGCATGTTTGGTTCCTCTGAGTTGAGCACCATGTTGGGCAGTTCCCCATCCCCGCACCCTCTCTCTTTTCCGCTTTGGCTGTCTTGAATGCTTCAGATTAAGGGTTAGTGTGTTTTGCTTGCTTAGACGAGGCCGCACCCTTACCGAAGGAGGCCGAGGCCCAGGCCATGCTGCGAGCCGTGGGCTGGGAGGCTGGGCGGGCCAGTCACCTAGTCCCGTGAGGGTTGTGGAATTTGCACCGACAGCGTGGCCAGGATCTTGACACTATCGAAGGGGACGGCATCATGCAACTTGATGGAAACTGGCCAGCCTTTCACAATTGCGGAAATTCTGCCATATTGCCATGCCCCAGGTACTGTCAGCAAAGTTTGCTCAGTACAGCGCAATCGAAGAAGAGGGAGTGCCGGAAAAAGGATCTTGAAACGTGGTAGCGAGTGCAGCGGCCGAAGCAAGCAGCTGAATCGCTTCTCATTTCATGCTCACTTGCGCTGTTGCAAGCTGCAGCAGATCGGACAGGCCCGCAAAGCCTTCCAAGACATGTTGGATGAAGGGCTGCAGCCGAGCGATCCGGACTTAGGGTCACGCTTGCGCTTTGTCGTAAGGGGCTTGACAGATGGCCCTTTCTTTCGAAAGGCCCAGACCTTCGGTGCGCTGGTCAATGCTGCCGTGCGTGTGGGAGACCTCTCGCAGGCGTGACCCGTAATGGCGTCAACTGTTGTTGCCGTTCCTGCTCGCAGTAAAGACTTGTATAATTACATGACTCTGCTGCCGTTACATCGTATCACTGTATCACCATTCTGGCCCCCACCAGCACTATTGATTAGTGGCCTCGTGATCTGATTGTTGTCATGATGGATGCAGGCCAGGACTTGGCTCCAGGAGTCCCGGAAGCAGGGCGTGAATCCGGGTGCCGGGGCCTCACGAGAGGCTTCCGGCTTCAGAGCATTGGAATTTGGCCGGATGGGTGTACCATACACTGACAGTCGCATATGCGACATATGGTTGCATATTTATGCATATATACAATATATATATATATATATATATACTATACAAGTATAGACACTGTCGATAGTTGTGGCAATATTCAGTCTTCTTCTGCTTCTTCTTCTGCATGTCAACATTAGCATGACGATGGTGTTGATGTTGACTGACTAGAGCCCGTTCACCGTTCTGGTGCAGAAGAGCATAAGCTGCTGCGGCTACTGTTGACGTTGCCGTTGCGTTTGCCGTTGTTGTTGCGGCTGCTTCGGTTGTTGGTTTGTAGCAGTTTGTGTCGGAAGCATCTCTCAGGTGGTGGCCTACACTACGCTGCTGAAAGGTCTTTGTGAAGCAGGTCAGATCAAGGAAGCTCAGCAGGCGTCCACTCAATTGTTCGAAGACTTGAAGCCTTCATGACTTTATGAAGCCAGTAGACATCGTCCAGTCTGACCAGGCGCTTGACGACATGCTGAGCTCGGGATGCCAACCCAACATCCGAACAGCCAACACGCTGCCTGGTGTTTTTTCATTACTCATGGAGCTAACCGACTCAACATGACCACATGGCAAATTCGAAGTCGAGATGGAACGGAGGGAAGTCCAAAGGTGTCAGTGTAGGCAGGCCGCAGACCGCAGGCCGCTATAACGGTTTCTCTGTGAGGGAAGCATGACATCTGAGGCTACTTCGAGGCCGAAGGGGGGTGTTTGTGTGGTGTTTGCAATGTTCTCCACGGCATCTCTTTGCAATGCTGACTCCTTTTGGCTGAAGGCTTCCGGCGGGCTGGGGAGGTCGATGCTTCGCTTGAACTACTGAGGTCGCGCCTGCTAACTTGAGTTCTGACGTGTTTGAGTCTGAGTTTCGTTTCAGTTTTTTCGGCAGAGGCGAATGGAAGATGAGTGGGGCGTCCCTCCTGATGAGCTGCCGGCATGTTCGGGTCGCCAACACCTATTCTAGGTGCTGCAGGTCGTATCTGATTCCGAAAGCTCCGCCAGGCGACAAGCTGCGAGTATGCAGTGGCACTGCTTTGCCAAGGCCTTCGCGTGAAAGCAGCGCGTGCCCTGCTCAAGAGGCGAACTCGCAAGTTCACGCTCCCACTGTGTTTGACATAGGTTCTAAGCCCGGAGAAGCACAGGGGTTCATGTGGGCTTCGGTTCTCCGGCTTTGAATGGAGCTGTCAGCTGCTCTGCGAGGAGCTCTGCCAAGGCCGCGGGAGCAGGTTCTGCTGAGGGCACTGAAGGCTCCGACCTCACGTGTTGGAGTTTTGCCCCAAGGCCAAGGCAGCAGGTTGCGACAACCCGAGAAGCCACAGCACTCTCAGGTTCTGCCTTCGTGACTTGGGAAGGCGTGGCGTGCGTTGCCATGCGGCAGTAGTGGCCGTGCCTATTGCCTCAAAGGTGGAAAGGCTGCAGCATTCCGCAACCGTGCCAGCTGCCTCGGCCGCGATCAGCCCGTCAAGACAAGCTTCTGGTTGCCACCACCGCCACTAAACGTTTGGGAAGGGGAATTGAGGGGTACTCGTAGGGAAGAGACAGAATCTAGGCACCGAAACCTCAGCGGATTGTGATTGGATTCTTGTCCCAGGTCTGTGGACAATGGTGGCTGAAGCTTCCTTGCTGTGCAACGAGCCACGTGTTCGAGTGACCACCTCGGGTCGATGAGTTCGTCGCAGGGTCCAGGAATTTGCAACGCCTCCCAAGCCCCACTTTATCATGAGTTTCAAGGCTCGGCGAGCTTTGAAAAGGGCGAGACTGTTGCGTCGGAAGGCCAGCAGCAGCTTTTTCCATGCTGCAATGTGAAAATGTCACGTGCGGTTCAGCAGACCTTTGCCCAGGCTGCGAAGTGGCAGAAGCAGGACACAGATGTCAAACAGTCGAGTCGGTGCATATCCTCCAATACTCCTACTGACACCAGCATGTCTGCCCCGTTGCAGCAGGAGCGACAGACGCGTGAGGCTGGACCAGGACTCTGCAGTAGAATCCAGTAGATGTGGTCGCTGCTGGGAGACGGCCGGATGAGCTTTGAACAGACGCTTCCTCGAGGAGCTTCCTCGGCCGGCCTTTTCGCAGAATTCAAAGAGCTCAAGCCTTGGCTCTGCGCTCTCGCCTGTGACAGCGAGCGGCATCCGGTTAAGGCGTGAGCTCGCTCGGAGAGCTGCTCTCATAGAGGACCACCTGGAAAGCAACTGCCTGAGAGGAGCGATGTGAAAAGCAAGCAAGGCGATTGAACTAATTACAGACTCGAGCTGCCAGTCGCATGTCATCAGGCCACGATGCGTTGGAAGCGCCAGCGTCGGGGACCTACTTGAGCTTTGACCACATCATGATTGCACTCGTAGACTCTCCTTGCCGTACATGCCGCGAGATTCGTTCCCAGCATGACGCAGCATGACATTAGAGCAGGAAGCACATGACCAGACTCCTCGCGCTTCCCCAAGACATTCCTGACCTGGCCTCAGACTGTTGAAATCGCGATAGACAGCCCGGCCATTTCAATAAGCCCCACGGTTTCTTTGACCCTTTGCACTCGGCTCGAAGCATGTGCTACTATGCCGACTTGATACATGCAACCCTTTTTGCACCCCAACACGAAGAAGGCCCCAGCTGCCCTAGCTCTCATCTGCTTCTGGCATCCTGCACATGACGGCCCTTGTTTCCGTCGATCTTCCCTTTCAGCTTGTTTCTCGCACGCCGGAACCAGGTCACTAGGTTATTGTAAGTTTATGTCATGTACGTTTGACTAGAGCTTCTGCATGGCGGAATACCACGGGGTGTGGTCACATCTTGCCAAAGACCAGCTCCCGGTTGACGAGAATCTGGCTACCTGGACCTTGGAAGAAAGGTCCCAGTACCTGCTTACAAACGGCGTCGTGACGGAGGCTCAGGACTGCGATACTGCACCGGGATCCAGATGAAACTCATCGTTTGACAAGTCGAGGTTTTGCGGGAAGTGTCGCAATTCTTTGTGACTAGTCCTTAGTGGATAAGGATGTTTCGGGGGTCTGATCTCGAACGATTTTGGCATGCAGAAGGATCGTGGAGCAGGTGCCATCTCAAGATTAGAGAGTTGTCAGCTTTGGAAGACTTATGAATGCGCGATGCACATGATGTTCATACGTTAGGAGTAGGGTTCACGAGTCAGCGTTGAGGACCCTGCTTGTTCCAGCCCCTCGCAGGACCCCTTCCTGACGACCTTTCTGAGTGACGTCTTGTCCAGCAGCGTCCTGCCAGCTCCGTGGTCCCTATGCCGGGACGAGCAAAGTGGCCTCTTCTTCTGGAATCAGACCTCCAACGAGACTGCCTGGGTTCGGCTCGCAGACTTGTTTTCTGCAGGTTCGAGTATAGTCGGGGAAGACAGCAAGCCTTAGAGTTTGCCGCCTTGTGAGGTGCACCCTCTCGATGCAATTCTTCGCGAATGCATGGCGGCTTTCCAAACCTGCATTCAGCTGCCGCCGAATCTGAGAGACCAAACCCTGAACACATTGCAGGACCATCTGTGTTGGGCAGGCCAATGTGTATCTTCAGGCTTGTAGCACCGGTTCTTGTTGGAGTTGTCGATGCTGGGTAGAGTCTGGCAAAGCCTTTCCTTGCCGAGCAGGAGTCTTGGGAAGCTGATATCACAAAGCTACTCTTCGAGTGGCAGCAAGCAGAAGACGATAGCGGCCAAGTCTACTATCACAACGCGGAAAAGCAGCTGTCGATGTGGGAACACCCTTCGTTGGTCTTCTTGCCAAGACAGTACATGTTGCCTGGCAAGTACGGAAAGGGTTCGGGATTCTAACACACGGTCATTTCACTGCTGCAAAGGTTTCGAGTTTCCTATCGTGACAGGAGTCGGAGTCAACCGTTTTGCAGAACAGTATCTAGCCATCCCAAGATCGAACCATCTTCGCCACCCTACCAAAACCATTCGTCCCTAGAACGCAGTGCTGCCAGCTTGTTGCCCTAAGTGCCCTGCTGATACTACTACTATCTACTACTCCGACTGAGCACATCAGACCATAAAGCTGTAGGGAATTCGCGCATTTTGTGTGAGCTTTCTGCCAAAGCACGTTGTGTCCTTGTCACAGGAGGGAGCAGGCCTTGAACAGGCTGCGAGATCTGGCGTACTTGGAGCGCATTGGTGCGATGGCCAGTCTTGGAGGAAGTAGAGAAATCTACCAAGCTTTGAAGCTCTCCAAGATGAAGATCGCAGAACACATGTCAGTTCTTTCCCCGAAGTCGAAAGACCTTTCCTTAGGGCGGTCTGCGACCACGGACACGGTGCAGAGCTCCTTATCGGATACGCAGGCCAACAAGGAGCAAGCGCCGAGCAAGGCCTTGCAACTAGAGAGCCCAAGCAATCCGGAGTCAGCGCCGTCAGCGCAGATTCCACAGACACCAGTGACACTTTCAGAGACTGTGGCACCGGAGAAGGCTTCAACCGCCCCAGCGCGTCTGATTCAGCGAGGCATCGAGCTCGAGAGGAACAATGCCGCTGCGAAGTCTGTCTTGCGGCTTGCTGGGGACCTGTTGCAGGCTAATGGAAATGGCCAGCCGATTCGACACAGTCAGCGCTCCGCTTTCCTGCGCAAGCCCAACCAGCAGAGGCTCGCAAAATCCGTCTCGGATGGCCACATTAAGTTTAACTGGGCAAAATCTTCCATGGACTTACAAGCATCTTTGAGCCTCGAAGAGAAAGCCTGGTGGTGGCCGTGCGCGCCGAAGGGTGTCACCAGCCCGGTGAAAGTCTCACAGAATAGCTCCCGTGTTCTCACCAGGTAGCAGAGCTAGGTAGCCACCAGCATGTGTTTCACTCAGTTCACTCCATGTGTCCGACTTCTCACACTCCAACAACAGCAAACTGGCAAATTCCAAGATTGCAATGGTGGTGCACTCGAGGATGCGTGGCATAGCTTTTTCGACGCTTTTAAATGAGCAGGCTTGGTGCCTGGTTCAGACGGCAGCTAAGCTCGCTGCAACGTTTCGCAGAACCTGGCAGCCGAAGGCACGCCACAGCCTGGTCAAACTCGGCGCTCCCTCACGAAGAGAAATTGGAACTGCATGGGGTGGTGGAGTCTGAGTCTGTCCATATCAGAGGACGAGGCCGGCGCCGTCAGCCTCCAGCTAAGATTTTCTGTGCACTCGGCTCTGTAGGGCGGGTCATGTCGCACATCCCCATGGCAAAGGTGGCCAGGCGCTGCTCCTGGAGCTCCAACGCTCCTTTGGGCTGTCGCCAGCTAAGGCTGCTAAGGGCTTCGGGACATTTTGGGACCTTCGGCTGCAGCGGCGCTTGTGTCACACTGAAGCTGAGGCGTGGCGACCAGCCGACAGCCTTTGCCTTACTTATCAAGCCGTGCATTTCCGCTTCATGCTGTGGTTGCATGATCTTGCAAGGCAGAGGCGAAACTATTGCAGCGATTGAATGCCATAGCTGATGGGGAAGGACGGAATTCCGTGACCACAAGACGCCTGATGCCGAGTGTCCGAATTCTGAAATGTCCGAGCAGGGCAGCTCCACCTGGATGCAGTGTTTCGTGACGTGCTGCCTCTGAAGGCGCAGCCAAGACAACAATGCCTAGATGTGTAATGGGGCCCGTCGTCAGAATGCAGTACTCGCAGGGAGGAGTTTTCAACCGCGCAAGCTGTCCGAGCTATGCCGCAACTTCTTTGCTGGATGCTGCTTGAATGCTTGCACCAGCAGGTGGAGCTGTGTTCTGGAGAGGTGGCCTATTGCAATGCGAAAGAATTGTCAGATCATTGCACTGGCGGGTCCGTCGACAGGGCGAATGGGTGTGTGCTCAAGCAGCTGCTGACGCTGGGAAAGCCAGCTGGGTCTGCGTGGAAAACAGGCCATGCCCCTCGTCCCGGACAGACACTTGACAAGAGTGACTCGACCTTTAAGATGGTCCAGCTGACAATGCCAGGCGAGATCGCGTCTTCCGCACGTTCTCCCGCGCACTTCTCACTGGAGCGTGGAGCTCGGCGTTTGCCTGTGCGGTGTGGTGGAAATGATGACTCTCAACGAGCATGCACAGGTGTGCAAAAATCTCTGCGTGGTTGCTGCGGACGCGGCTGTCTTTCTGCGCATGTCACTGACTTTATTGCTCTCCAAGACTCCAAGACATGTCAATCTGTGCAAGCTGCAGCCTCTTCCCTTGAGGCTTGCACCTGGCTCCGTGGCGTACATGTATGCACCTTGCTTGCAGGGAGTTGCAAGTTAGCTGTAGGCTGTTGTCGGCTGTTGTAACTCCCAAGCCCACCCCGAAACCCTCCTTCGTTTTATCCTTGATTCCGGCCCCGAATATTGAAATTTGATTGAGCTTCCTGAAAGCCTTGGGCAAATCCTTTGCGCAGAAGCACCCCCACACTACCTCGGAAGAAAGCACCATAAAGCCATAACAGAAATGAGTATAAAAGGCCTGGCTTCGCGAAACAAACAAGAAGACCTGCGACGGGGCCCTCACGAGATACGGATATGTGCAAGATTTTCAGAAGCAAGGGAAGCAAGGGAAGCCCTCCAACGAAAGGATTGTAGAAACAAGGGAGGGAGCAATCACGATGCATACCTAATCAGCCTCCAGTGCTGTGTAGATACATCGGTTACATAGGTGATCCCGAAAAGATTACGTAAGCTAAAAGCAGCTTTCACCAATAATTGCGAGTATCTTGTTTCATAGACAAGTTGCGGGGGCAGTTTTGACATCAGACGGGTTGTTCCAAACACGCAGGAGGTTAACACGTCATGGATCAAAGTCGTCATCTAGAATGATATGTCTTGCCAGCATCGGACAATGCCCAACCTCCCCATCCACAATCACGAGACGATGGAGAAAGTGCCCAACCCCGAACTCACACATCTGCTTAAACTTATGAACCCTGACATGGACTTCGCTCAACTAGTGGAAAGCTCGATGCAATTAAGATTGAATTCGCTGAGTTAGTCATGAACATTCGGTTACAACGCACACTATGAAGGAAGACCAGGCCGATGCAGCCTGCACATATCTACTTGTCAGAGGCGTGTCTTTGACAGAGGTGATGCCTAGGGTCGGATCTTAAAGAGGCTGTGGCGAAACGCACGCGTCTGCAAAACGAATGTTGGAGAATCACCCTCGCAGATTTGCATACGGACAGTCTGTGGGCAACTGCAGGATGAACAGGCTGAGGCTGGATCAGATTAACATTATCGATACCACAGGAAGAGATATATTTTTGGCGCAGCGGCCGGTATCACTGATAAGCTTTGCAGCTGTTCGGCATTCGGCAGGTCTCAGACCTCAGGAAGCCCTAAACCCCTCGGCGCCGTAAATTGCTAACGCAGGTCAACTTCCCGGAGCCACCTGTTCGCCGCGGCTTGGGCGATGGCGAGATAGAAGGCGTTCAGTGTTGCTGGGGTTACAGTAACCCTGTCTAGTAATACTAGACAGGGTTAAGGATTCCTGTATGCAATCCTGATGCCTTCGAATGTCGCCAGGATCTGGTGCAGCGCTTGGGGCAGACGCGGCCGCCCCCCATCTTCTCACTGCCACCACCCGAGATCCGCCCAAACCGCTCGCGTTCTCTCTCTCTCTCTTTCACGCTTTGAGTCGTTGGGAGCTGCACATTTGAGAATATACAGGCTTCGAGTAGAATGGTTTTGTCATGCACTGAGGCTGAGACTTTTCGCTCAGTGCGTCGAGTGCTGTCCTCTGACGGCATGCTTCTGATTCATTCAGACAACGCGGGGGTCCTGGCTGCCTTTGTGCTTCTGCAGATGCTTCATCACAGCGAGAGGTGACTTACTTGCGGCAGCTTGCAGCATCCCTGGATGCTGTTGGCGGCTTTGCGAATGCTGGGGCCCTGGCGACACCGTCGACGAGTGCTGCCGTTTTCGAGTTCTAAGCCAGCCTGGACACCAATGCAGGTGAGTGACCCCGGCCCTGGTATTGTCCGAGATGGTCTCCGGCTTAGCGCCGCGCAGCACAAGCACATCATCATGCACTGTCGACACTGCTCCAAGGCACCAGCGGCTCGAGTCGGAATGGAATAGCTGCACCTGCCTCAGGGCCGCTCAGGGCACAGCCTCGCATGGGTGTTGAATCCAGGTCTGGCGAGGGCGGCCGGGAATTGAGGCTGGCGTGCCAGATCCAGAGGCGAGATTCGGCTTGCGGAGCCTGTGGTCAGAACCATGCTTGGTTTCATGCTCGGAGGCATCGTCATACTTTGACCGTCTGTGGAGTCACGGCCGCTTTACTCGACGTTATTTCATTCTCGTGCGACGAGAGGAAAACATGGTAAGTGCAAGCATGCCATGGACAAGCTTCAGTTCGTTCCTGCAGAGCAATGCGTAAAACAAGGCTGCAGTTCGATGGTGAGAAGTAATTTGCTTGAGATTCAAGACGATGGATGATTCATGGTGCTTCCTGCCACCAGAAACCCACGATTCTGTCACATTGACTCACCCTGCTTCAACTAGTTTCAGCCAGAAGTGGCTGCTGTCCAACGCCATGAGCCGCCGTGACTCTGATGTGCCGTCTGCACTTGATGAGGCCGTGTACACTGTCATGTGATTCCTGATTGCACCGCGAAATCATGTCTTCAGAAGCAGAGAGCAAGCAGGGCAAGCAACCAAGGGTCTAGAACACACAGCTCATGGGTCATAGAAGTGAAGCAGGGCAGGCACATTCTTTTAACAAGGATCTGTGGACGGGCTGAACACGTGGGAGGGGGTCCTGCCACCATCTTTGACCCTAGATTCAGAAAGACAAGCAGGAGATGCGGCTGAGAGTTCGGGAAAGGGGAGGTGGGGTACCAGGGGTACGAGAGAGTTTCGCAGGGCACGTGCTGGAGGTATCTGGAGCTAGAAGCCTACCTGCATCCCTACTGCCTGCAGCGAGGGTGACATGGAGACAGAGGGGCTTTCGGGGAACACCCCCGGATGCCTGCGTTATGTCAATTACTTTGCTGCATTTTTGATTTGATGTCGAAGCTGTTTGCTCCCCCTCGTGTAGTATGTGCATCAGTTCTTGCAATCTGTCTGCACAGCCTTCAAGTGGTGGCGCCTACAGAATTTTCCAGCAGCGAAATATGTTCAGAGTACCGAAAAAAGCTGCAGCAAGAGGAATCTTGGCCTTGCCACCCTTCTGGTGCATCCCGCGGCCATGAAGGCTGGGCAGCGGTAAGCACTCGGAAGACCCGACCCCCGGTTCTGTCGCGCGAAAGTTCTACTTGCACCATCCATTACAGCCCTGACAACGCAGCTGTCCTGGCTCCAGAGGCCCCCCCAGAGGCCCGGCTTTCGTAGTTCATTCGTATGTCCGAACGGGAGCGCTCCAGATCGGCTGAGCGGGGAGCAGAAGGAAGAGTAGGGACTCCAGAGCTGCGATGTGGAGATGTACTCTTAGACTTCGATGTGCAGCGGCACATGGAATTCCGAAGAAGTAGGCAGCCAGTTTTTGGGCTGCCCATGGGCACCTTGCCTTCAAATCCGCAGCAAAACTCGCAGCTGGGAGCACCTTTCGCCTATGTCCCCGAGCAGTTGCAGCGTTCGGGGGCCGAGACCGCATCTTTGCAGTCAGAAGTCTTCGCGGACTTGAGCTCCCGTGGATATTTTGTTGTTAGTGCTGTTCGTCATGGATTCGACTTTGTCATCTATGAAGGGGATCCTATCCGTCACCATGGTTCCTCCTTTGTGGTTGTCTTGGAGTCCTCTCAGAGCATCTGCCCCCGACAGCTTGTTTTGTGGCACAGGCTCGCAGCATCTGCACACAAGGTCCTGCTGCTGGCCCTGCGGACCTCCCGAAACACGTGCGGCGAAAAGAGCTTGCGATATTTGAAGCTTTCCGGAGATGAACGTTGAGAACGTGGTAAGGACAAAATAAGTGGAAGCTGCGCGAGAATCCTGGACGGACGTGGAGATCATCGAGGCCTCCTTTATTTCTGCTATGTGCTGCAAAGATGCACGTCATGGATGGTGCGGCAGTTGTTCTGCATGCAGCTGAGTCGGAGAAGAGACAACGATATGGGGGCTCGTCAGCATGTCAAAGGTGAAGCTGACTCCTAGCACTGGTCGCGCAGCAAATTCTGCCGACAATGTGCTTCGTGACAGCGCACGGCCTCCATGTCACAAGTCTGGCTCCGCGTTGGCTGATAAAAATCCATGGTCTGTGACGAGGATTTCTGCCTGAAAAATTCTTTGACTTACCCTCTTCCGATGTTGGATTGCTGGCTTGCTCGATGCAGAGAGATGCAACTTGAAGCATGCTGGTCAGCTTGTCAGGCGGCAGCACCTCCGCAGGTGTGAAACTCAGCAACAGCAGAAGGCCAGATACAGAACAGTTGATGCTCAGTCCAGTGCTGCTGTGCGTGATGCTCGTCCCTCTTTGTTTCCGTCGAGATTTGTTCAGCATCGGGCAGCTGGATCTGACACCCGAAGATAGGATCAAATGCTGTAGCAAGGTTCGATTGACAAAGAAGGTCCCAAGCGATGAACGACTTCTGGCTTCGGGACACCCTATTCTTCCTTTTAGCTGGAAACGGAACGGCAAGATCTTGATGCAGAGTCTCGGCTTGGGGTGTGGAACTTGGCATTGGCGCGTCGCGCAGAAGCACAGGGTGTACCAAGGCGTAGTGATGCGCCGGCGAACTTGATTTCTGGCTTCTGATTGTGAAACCCGGATGCCGAACACCGGATGGGCCAGCAAAGTGGGTTGAAGCGGGAAGAAGCTCGGAGGCGATGCGCTTCCTAATCCGTCCGCTCCGTTTCGTTCGGATCCGCATCAGCCTTGTAGAGTCAAGATACAACAGCACCGGAGCGCGATCGTGAGCTAAGGAACACTGGGGCGAAGGCACATATGCTGCTGTCTGGCAAATCGAGCAGAGAACTCCGTTCACGGAGAGGTGCGAGCTGCTTCGACACTCATTGGCCACAACTGCAGTGGGACATAGCTCCAGATTCGGAGCTTTCGTCAGCCCGGCAAGTTCCGGAGTTTGGCTATGGACATGCTGGCTTAGCTGCTAGCTCTGGCACACTGCCAGGCTTTGGCGACGGAGCGACTTCGAGCAGGCCTTTGGCCTGCTACATCCTGCTACACTGTGCATAGTCTGAGCCAGCAGACAGCCCGTCGTTTAAAGCATTTTTCTGCATTTCTCTTGCTGCGCAAGTGGCAGCTGTTCCAGTTGTACTCTACTTGCCTCTGTTGCCACACTCGTTTCTCGTTCTCGCCCTCTCTCGCTGTGGCGCTCTGCGCTCGAGACCAGTTGCATGCGAAGGCCTCTGCTAGATTTGTACATGGGGCCTGTGATTCTAGCTTCTTCAAGGGGTAGGGGCCGCACGGGACAGGCAACGGTTCCAGCTGGGCAGCCCGAGACGTACTCAGCCTGCTTCTCACGTCAGCACCAGGCCGCCTCCTTTTCGCACTCAGCAGCAACGTCTAGCGGCTTATGACGAGGGACGACTCGACAAGGGAGAACAGAGGGTGCCCACGGAGAGGTTGCCATCGTGCAGCTCAACATCCCGGAATACACGGGCAACCGCGAGAGGCATCATCGGTGTAAGAAGCCATGCTTGATCTGGTGTGCTCTGGCACCTCAGTCGACAGCCATGATGATCCTTCAGCTTTCAAATCGGGACCTAGAGCATTAAAGGGCTGCAGTGCTGTTGAGCACGGTGTGCAGTGTGCGGTACCTTCGGGCAGCTGCATGTGCAGCATAGTTTCGCAACAGCAGCACTCGGAGTAGGTCCGAGACTTGGAGAAGCTAGCCGAGCTAGCCTCCTCAGCCTCAGACCAAAGAAGTTGAATCAATTGCTAAAACTTGCGTTGTCGTGTCCACTCACATGGCCGGTTCAAGGCTGCCAGTGACATGTTAACTCGCAGGTACCTGATGGAGAGGGAGATCCACGTGCTCACCAAGTATGGCTCATGGGAGATCTTGCGTTTCGATGATACATGCTGTGTACTCGTATCGATGAACAAATCCAAAGGTTCCTGGATCACTTGGAGCGAAACAGCCAGGAGGAGGAGTGGGAAGAACTTGCCTCGGACCGTTTCTTGCGGATGTTTGCGGTGAAGAGGGTTCTGCTTCCTGCTGCTATTCACCTCGGAACAAGATTTCTCATGGTCCGCCAGTTCAAGCCGTGTAGCCTTTATCACCACACATGAGCTTGGATCCTTTGATGTGAGTCGTAGCCCATGTCCAGCAGCAATTGAGGCATTGGCCAACGGTGTCGCAGTATGCATACCATGGCAATGTGTGCGAGATGAGGACTGGTGCTTGCAGTAGGATCGAGTGAGCGGCTGGAAGGATGATCTCGCTAGGATAATCCACGATTGGTCGTGGTGGTGGTGGTGGGGTGGCGAAAGTTGGCATGGCGGTCGTGGTAGTTGTTGTTGGGGTTGCGGCAGTCGTAGTAGTGGTAGCAGTAGCAGTAGTAGCCCTAGTCGTTTGGTAGCAGCAGGAGTGCAGTAGCGGTAGAAGCAGAACAGTATCAGTAGCAGAACTAGTCGTAGAAGTAGCTGTGCCAGTAGTAGAAATACGTAGCAGTAGTAGTAGTGGTGGTAGTGATGGGAGTGGCAGCGGCTGCAGCTGCGGCAGCGGCAGCGGCAGTTGGCAGTTGTAGTGGTGGTAGTAGTAGTAGTAGTAGTAGGAGGAGGAGGAGGAGTAGTAGTAGTAGTGTTAGTTTGTGTTGTTCCAGATTCCGTGGAGGTGGCCGTGCGTTCGCTTTGTCGTCGCCGGAGTCTCCACATAAAAAATGACCATGGACATGGTCACAATCACGATGATCACGATGATTGCTGTGACCGCTCGCGCATTGTCGTCGTCATCATCATCGTCATGATAATAGCAACCACAAGCTGCAGGATCCAAGTATCCTTCGCAAGAGCAGCGTGGAGTGCCTCGACATAAGGGAGCTCGCCAGTTCATCAGATCTTGAAGCGCAGCATCAGATAAAGGTTCTGTGGCAGTTCGAGTCTCGCGCATCACATGTGCTACTTGCATAGACTGTCATAGACTTGTTCCAGGTACATTGCTTATGCAATCGGCTTTGGAGATTCGTCCGTCTGGCTGCCAACTCCACGTGGACTTGACATGAATGTCCTTGCCCAGCACCACGGCTACACTTGGACGCGACGGGGAGAGCAGGCCATAAAGAGAGAATCACAAAAGAAGCAGCAGTAAATGAGCAACTGAGCAGTTTTGGGGTGAGTGGGAGGGATGGAGAAGGGGGAGCTTGAAATCTTCATGTCAGGTACTTAGCCTGGCCGAAGTTGCCAGTGATGTCAGCTTCATCGTCAACGACAACAACTCCAGGAGATCGATTCCTGTTTAGATGTTATGTTCTGCTTTTGTGAAGTAGCTTCCGCGAGTTTGGGCAACCTCCGACTCAAGCGTCGCTTGATTCAATGAGTTGGTGAGCCACGTTCTCAAGAGACTCTGGGACCCCACCAGCCTGTTTTTGGCTTCCTTCGAAGGAGGCTTCGAAGGCGGCTGCATCGTTGGCCGCGTGCCCGTGACGGCGCAGCTCTGTTCCGGAGCTCGAAGTTGGGAGAGTTATTGAAGTCGCCTAAGAGCTCCTCAGTCCTCACCTCGAAAGCTGGGAGTCGCCTGAGCGGTCCTAAACGAAAGCCAGCGGGGTCGCCTTCTCTCTGCAAGCAGAGATGCGCCCCCTTCTCGATCTTCTCGGCTTGCCACCTTGAGGTTGGAGTGGCACGGCCGCTAACGAGCTCCTGCTTGACAGCTTGCAAAGTGGCCCAGTCGTGCAGCCCTCAGCGACCCTCACCTTTCACCACGACAATTTATGCCATACCTTGTTCATGCGCGCCGCCTTTCCAAGAACTTGGTGCTATTTGCACTGACAGGCCGCAGTACTCGTACCTCGATCTGTAGAAGCGTTAGTTGCTGCAAGCCTCTGAGAGTTCGTCCAATGGTGGTGGCATTTCCGTCTATTCGCACATCGCTATGCAGTTGAGCTCGGCACACTTGGACACGTCGGGTGAGTGCCTTGATGCAGCCACAAGCCGCCTGCTCATGAAGAAGACCTGGTGCCACGGTCAAGTCATTGCTGCCTTCCAAGGTGTTTTCTACGCATGGTGGGCATACCAAAGCACTGACATGCTGCAAGGCTATCGCATGTTTCTCGCGTTCAGCGCCTTGTTACTGCCCGTCTGGACATTGACCAGCTGGTCTGCTATGCGTGGTCAAAGCTCTCATCACGGCTGGATCATTCTTGGGTTCGGAGGTGCCCTCTTGCTCTTTTATCTGGTTGTGCTCTTTATTGCCGTGCATGCCTCTGGGGACCCACTTCAACTCCCCGCAAGTATCGTAACTGCCCTGCAATTTGTCGAAACCTCTGCTTATTTAACAGTCGTCGCTTGCTTGAGAGACGCCCTGGTAGAGGACACCAGCCAGGACCAGGACCGGTATGGCCTTATGTGAATGGCCGGTCTAGGCTCTGCCTTGCGCATCGCATTGCGCATCGCATGCTGTGCGTGTTGACGGGCGTCGTTATATTGGCGATCTGCAGTGTATGCCGATCTAGTGACTGGCCTGCCTGGCCGCAACGATCATGCGTAGAAACGTTTCAGCGGCGGTTGCTTTCTGAATCTTCAGGCTCAAAGAAGCGCGAGCTGCAAAGTTACGACATTGTTACGACATTGTCACGACTTTCGGGTACTGCACCGAACAAGGCCGAGAGTCAGCCTGCTGGTGTCTACAAGGCGGGCCCTGCGAAGGGAAGGGAAAGTCACGCTGCAGGCCACTGCTACAGGTGTTCTCATACGCCACCACAGGACACCACAGGTCACCACAGGCCTCACGACAGAATGTGACTCCAAGACACAAGTTGAAGCTGCTGAGCGGAGCGGAGGCCGTCGTCTCCCATTGATGTCTCACTTGCATCGGTGGCATCGGTCAAGGCCAGAGACGAGTCGTTCGACTTCGTGCGCCTTCTGCCAAGCCAGAATCTCGACCACAAACGACCCATGTGAATGAACTTTGAAGAAAGGGTATTGGGAGCAGGTTCGTGCACAATGCTTGTCAGGGCAGAGGAAGCCACCCTGGCTTCTGTGTGACGATCCAGACTTTCATGAGGCCGGAAGCAGCTGCACACCACGGCCTAGGAAGGGTAGGAACCGTTGCAGTTCTGCACACCATTCATCTTCCAACAGTTTTTCCGCGGAGGCTTGGCGAGATTGGGCGCAAGCGCTACGGGCGACGAAGGACAGCTATGTGATGCCACAGCAGAAGATTTGGTATTGATTGGCGGTACGCGGGTGCATGCTTTGGGTCTGGCTGCGGGCTTGTGGTTGTGACATTATGTATTTACCTTTCGTTCTCAATGCTCTGCGTTTGCTTCGCAGGTTTCTCTCTCCGGAAAGACGCCGCGCCCATTGTTGGCTCAGGCTGTGAAGATTATCGACGCTCGGCAACAGTGGCCGGAAGCATCTGTCAGTCCGTCCTTTCCGCCGATGCCGAGGAGCTCTTCGCAAGGGAGGCCTGGTTCTGGATGGCTTCGGCCAGGCTCTTGGCACAGTTCGTGCAGGACGCCACGCCAGCACTCGGTTGGCCCAACCCGTTCAGGTCTATCTGCATTCCTTTGACCTGTGCGACTCTGACCACATACCCGTGGACTGGAGGCGTTGATGTCGGTGGACGAGCGGGGTTTGTGCCATGGCGATGAGTCAGGTGGAACGGCGACGACTTCTGTCCATATCACTACATTAGAGATGGAAACTCGGGTAACTGGGGCAGATTCCTGGATGCACAGAGTTGGACTTCTTCTGAACTTGAGCTGGATTCGATGTGTTTTGGCAAGGCCACCGCTGCTGGAAACGCTGGGCCCACTTCTGCCCCTTCGGCTTCTGGGCAGCAAGCGCAGCGCGCACTACGGAGAAGATGTCTTGGCCTTCTGCGTCCACGTAGCCCGATCAATCAACCACTGCGAGTGCAAGAAGATGATGTAAGCTGCTAAGATGGTTTGAGGCTTTGTGGCAGCGCTGGCAATCCGTTCACGCGGGCTTCGGGAAATCGGCGAAGAAACTCGAGCTTTGGAGGTGGGCATTGTGGATGCAGTTATGCACATAGGTGCAGGCTGGACGTCGTTCGGTCTATCTCTTGCTTGCAAGGGCTACATAATGTCCCTTGCGTTGAACTGCCTCATTTTGCCTCATGCTGAAGTCGCAGCCCACATAGACCTGTCAGCAGTGTGCGCGAATTGAGAGTATCAGCCATTCAACAGTCTGTAGACGGAACGCGAAATATCAAGAACTTTCGGTTGACATTCGTCGGGATCTCGGTCTGGACAGTGCGCTGACATCTGCCACATCCACCACATTGAACAAGTACTTTGTAACTACATTGACATGAATCAATAAACCAGAGTGTGGGCGCGCGAGCACGCTGTGTGTATGTGCGTGTGAGTATGTACAGCCAACGTCATCGTCATGAGAGCCGTGAAGTGCCCTGAACGCGCGAGGACCTGCGCATGGGTGGAGCGATGCTGGGAAGCTGTGGAGAGTTCGACGTTGTAGGAGAGCTCTGGGGTGGTGCCAGAGACGCATGGCTGTAAGCTGCAGTGCACCGGCACATCTGTGATAGCTCAGCTTGCATCGAGTGAGGCGAGAGACTCCGAGCAACGAGGTTGCTTAAGAGATGTGCTGGTAGCTGCAGGATCTGCAGTGGCAGATTCTTGCTACCCAGCGTCCGGAAGCACTGCGTGCCCTGCAAGCTCTCAACAGTAAAGGCAGCAGGGGTTTTCGATGAGTGGGGTCCTACAGGTAGGCAGGCCGCCCAAGAATTGTCTGCTCTTGTCTTGAAGGTGAGCTACTGATCGATGACTCGGATGCCCAGCGATTCGTCGTGTGGCATGCCTTGCAGTTGAACAGTCTCGTGCGCATGCACCTGCACGCGCTGACACAGGAAACTGATCGGCACACATGCTGCATCATGCTGCTACTGTACTGCGCCAGCTTGTTCTTCGTTTGATCTGAAGTCGGTCATGCGAATCAGGACACGGACCTTGCCAAAACGCCGACGCTGGCCATGCTTGCCTACCCATCATACCTGTCTTTGCTCCTCATCCCAGCCCTGTTGAAGGTGTGGCCAGCCGAAGGCTCAGAGAGGACGCAAGGAGAGAGTGTGGTTCTTGTGTGGGTGCCCACACAAGGACCTCCAGCTCTCGCTCTTTCGGCTGGGTCGGTGGATGACGCACGAGAAGTGCCGTGCCTGCGCCGAGCTCTATGAGGACTCGGTGCAGGGGGCGATGAGTCGAATCAGCCCCAGCCTGGGCCACTGGGCGGCAGGAGCGCTTCCTCCATGAGGAGCCAGCGCTTCAGGAGCTGCCTCTGGACTTCACCAGTCAAGCTGCTGGAAACGTGGTTGCCTGCCTTGGTTCAAGAAACCTGCTCTGAAGTTGCTGAGACACCGGAAGCCGAGGTTTGGTCGGCCGATTCTCTGGACCATGCCGACTTCCTGACACGACTTCGCAAGCTCCTGTGGCATCCTCGGATGCGCAGCGGTGAGGTGTCTCGGAATTTCCCATGCTGTGTTCCATTCCACATTTGACTTTCAGTTCTTCCTCGAATGGTGGTATCCGGAATCGCAGGTCTTGTTATGCGCTGCGCCTCTTTGGCTTTGCGTCAGCCTCCTTGTGGCGAACGCTGGACGACACTGGGCCTGTGTTTTGAACTCGACAACACAGCAACCAGTGAATGTTCCAGTGACGCTGCTACATTCTACATCATTCTACATGCCTTCTCTCACATGGTTAAAGCCGAGGCAAGCCGTTGATCTCCTTGTGCTTAATGCGTCATGACCTTGGTGGACCGCCCGACTTCGCAGTGAGTCAGGCACGCCAAATTCTTCGTCAGGACCTCACAGCCGCTGCCAAAGTAAAACAGGTGACATGCACGAATTTGCCTGCATTACTACCCGTACAATCTCTCTTCGGCATGCCAGGATGTGGTGGAGCCCATGGCTGCAGCTGTCAGTGAGGGCCGCCAACTGCGGCATCTCTGGGTAAGGGAGGATATGGCTCGATCCTACGG
This sequence comes from Symbiodinium sp. CCMP2456, assembly GCA_905221635.1. Taxonomy (NCBI): domain Eukaryota; class Dinophyceae; order Suessiales; family Symbiodiniaceae; genus Symbiodinium; species Symbiodinium sp. CCMP2456. The sequence goes on along the minus strand of CAJNDV010005002.1, from coordinate 92,466 downwards.
AAACTTTGAGCTGGAGGACCCAACCAAACGAAGGAAAGATTGCCATAGCCTCAACAGACCCTTCCGCGCCCTGCTAGTTCATTGGCAGGAGCATGGCAACTTTCACCCTTTCGTGTGGCTTCCATCGCTGTACATTGAAGATCGGTACTCCGGGCCAGAGCCCGAGTTTGCAAGAACGGACCGGCTTGTCAACTGTCTCTGTATCTCCTCCGAACCAGGTGCCACGACATGGCTGATGTTGTCATCATGCGCGAGGGATCACTAGGCGATATGGCAGATTTTCTGCAAGATCCTAAGTGTCTCCCTCCGCTCCTTCGCTCCTCCGCTCACGCAAGGTCGCTTCGCGCCGACCGTGCATGGCCACCTTTTCTTCAGTTTGCTAACACAGCTGGTTCCCGCCGTTGGCTGGAAACCTGCTCCTCGATTGCAGTTGGTGCCTCAAAGCTGGCTTATGCTAGTCTCGAACAGTTCCTTTTGAGCGCTTCTCTGTTCCGGTCCGTGACAGGGGCGCTGTTGAGCAAGCCATCCGAGGCTTCCCCGTGGAGATTTCGATTGCTTCCGTACAGCACAGAACGGCTCTCCTACACGGAGATTGCTTCACATAGAGCCGCCGTGTTTATTCCGCGAGTTTGGTATGGCAAGTTGTGCTTGGGACTGGACTTCATTCATGGATTAAAGATGCCCAAGGCCTCTGACATAGACTTGGTGAGACTGCAATATGCCGCAAGGCTCTACCAACTCAGGACCTTCAAAGATCTGGTCACAATGGAAATTCCCCTGTTCATGCCAGATCTAGAGCTTCAGGCGCTTCCGTCCGGGTGCCCTGAAGCCTTCTGGAACTCAGGGAGGGTAAGATTCGAATTCGTCCCAAAATCCCCAAGCCCTAAACCATACCGGTGGCACTCTCAAAGCTTAAGTTGTTTTTCGCTCCCGAAAGGCCAGATTCAGTTAACGCGATTCCTTCGCTTCTACGCATTGTACAGCTTCCAGACGTTTTCTTGCGGATCTCGGTGCAAGATTTCGTGTCGAGCGTCTCCTGGGTTTTTTGGGTCCGGCAATCTAGGCCTCTGCTTGGAGTCCAAAGATGGATTTCAAGTGTCACCAGGCATCAATCTCGGCTCTGCACAGCGAATGGGGTTGTGGTCTCTGGGCACAGCATCAGACGTGGACGCAGATGCTATGCAAGTCTGTGCTCGGCCGAGTCATTCTCCGCGAGATACGGGTTCTCAGCGGTGGGTGCTGCCAGTAGGATTCCGGCACAGCGCTGCTTAGGTTAGGGTGACGCATCGCTTGAATCAATCGTCGTTCTTCAGCCTCCAGCCTGCGATGGTGTGCTAGTCAAGACACTGTGCAGTGTCACTGTATCCGTTTCTCAAGCGCCGGTGCCAAGGACATCCTTATGTAAAGCGATTTGGCAGCGCAGTGGACGCTTGCATATGAGTTAGTATGTAGGATATGATTTGTTCATGCACCGTCACCAGCAGGATTTTCGTTGTTTATTCTGACATGCACACTCCGAAGAGGCATAGCATAGCAATACAGACAGGGCGGAGGAGAATGCCCCTGGGGCTGGAGCATGTTTCGTTGAGTTTCCGCCGGTCGACCTATCCTCCAGCTCCTCGTCGCCATCGTTGCTAGGGCCATCGCCATCGCAACCGGCACCACGAACGCCACCAGCAACACTGTCACTAATTATCGCGATCGCCGCAACGATTACAAGCGCCATTGACAAGACACGCTCTGCTGCCTGCCGCCCATTTGCTTTGCGCAAGCTTTGCAATCCTATGCAATCCTGCATTAAACGTGGGGACGGACGGCCTTTGCTTGTCTGGTGAAGTTCTTTGTCGTCTCTGTTGTCATCTTTGAGACCCCAGCATCCTAACTTTAAGACTTGCATCTGTGCCTTGCATCTGTGCCTTGCGCCTTTCAGTTCTCATACAGAGCGTGAAATGAATCAGCAACGTGAAGAGCTTGCCTCGCTGAAACTGCGGTTGAAGCAGAGACATCGCGAGCTTGTTGTAGTCGGCACAGAGCATTCCGACTATTACCCTGCACACATTTTTGCCTTCGCACGAGGATTTGGTACGTCAGCTTGTGGTCATGGACTGCGCTGCCCTGGTTCGGATCAGCCAAGATGTCCAGCGATGGAATGCGATGTTGCTTCAGGACCTGTGTGCGATGTGTGGCATGTCACACTCCCCCTCCAATCATTCAGCCGCCACTGAAGAGGATGATATGGCCTTCTGGCAGACAGCCATCCAGGTCAGTCTGCGCACAGGGTCTCTTGCGAGTAGTAGTGCATGTCACAGGAGGATCCGCTGTGAGAGATGGCCGCACACCTTGAACTTTGTGTGACTCGTTCGGGATGTAGGCTCTCTCTTCTCATCCGTCCAGCACGACAGAGGGTAGCCAAGTCGCTCAGGACTCGCAAAGTGATGGATTGTGCTTTGCTGACATGTGGGTCATCGGCATGGTGAATCAAGTGCGGGTGTTTTGACGAATGCAGGAATCTGATTCTGTCAGAGGGCCAAAGTTCACATTGCCGGACCTACCTGACGATGTGTACTGCAACCTGCCAGCGGCGGCACACTGCACAGTGTTGGAGGATCCGCTCGAAATAAACTGCATACTTGCAAGAGCCTTCGTTATTGTGTTGCTGGCCATGGTTCCACAGGATTCCAACGATCTCGAACGCTGCTGCGTTGAAGCCGCCGTCGTGTCATCACGTGTGGCGAGGAGCGGCAGTGAACAAAGCTGCAAACAGCTTGTGCAAGGTGCAGATGGCGTGTGCTCCACTACTTGTTGTGATCCTTGCAATTTTGTTCGCGGTGATCACAGTGCTGATTAGTTTGCTGGGTTTGGCTCTGGAAGGCAAGAAATAGACAAACAACGAAAGCTTTCCAGCGTAGACGAAGACAATGCAAGCGACAGCGTTTCTTTGCGTCCGACACTGGCACAGATTAGCACCTTGGCTGAACTGCATCTGTTCGCAGCTCGCCAGGACCGCAGCAAGACGCGTCCAACAACATGCAGGCCCCGGTGGTTCTGAGCAGTGGGGACTTGGGCAGAGCAAAGGCAGTAGGGTTCGGAGCTCAGGCACGCTGAATTTTCCGAGCAGGCGCAAATCAGGAATGTGACACTTGTTGAGCATGTGTTTGTGTTCAGAGTTTGCATTCTAAGGCAGACGTGCTTGACGCAAGTGGAGCTTTGTGCAGAAGGTCGGCGGTTCAAAGTGGTAGCTAGTAGCAGTGTCAGATGACTCTTCGATCAATGAAGGTCAGATGCTCTATGGCAGTCACCTGCTTCATGCCTTGCCACTGGCTTGAGCGCGCTCAACAGGGGCTTCAAGGAGCACCGCTGGCACCGGTTGTGATGGCTGTACGACATTTACAGAGGTCTTTGCCGCTTCCAATGGGAATCTCACTTGGGCGGCATGGGAGGTATGGCGAGCACACACTGTCCATGAACACAGCTCGCCAAGCTTGATGCTGGGAAGATTTTGAAGGCACCTTAGGTCTCCGCCGTGGTCGACGCCCTCGTGGTCTTCTCCATCGGCCAACGCGAAGCAGTGTTTTTCACAGGGAAGGACTTGCTTGACTTTGGAAGAAGAGATTTGGAGGGTACTGTGTGGTCTGGCGATGTCAGGCGTCTAAATCGAAGAGGCGTCGTCATTACAACAACAACAACAACAACAACAACTACTACTACGAGTACTACGCTGGGATGTGTTCTGCGAGGGAACCCACGGCTTCCTGACTTTTCCATGAGCAGAGGAAAAATGCATCCAAGGGCACCTGTTCTACTCTAGTGTGCTTATTGCTTAGCAAGCTTCAAGCCAGGCACCTGCTCATGAGTAGTCCGCCTCTTGCACAAAGCGCCATTCGTGCCTCTCCACCGCGACAGCCGTACTGGCTCGTCAGATAATGCTACAGTAGTGAGCTCAAGCAACGCACCAGCAATAGTCGCACATGCATCGATATGCATTCTCGCGGATTAATTGTCTCAAGTGGAGGTGTTTAGCCATGATTTGGCTGCGATCGAAGCTATGGCTTACAATATGCTGTGTGACGAAGCTGGCCGCTGTTGTGGCACAAGCTGGCTTCCATCATCTTGACCTCGAGGACAGGTCGGACAAGTCCCACACATGCAAGCTTGCGGAAGAAGCTGGACAACCTGGACAGCATGACGGCGATGTATTTGCTTCCATCCAGACACGGCACCCCGGGAATTTCAGGAAGTCGAGGGATGATACAGAGCTCGAACTTGTGGCTTCGTTGCTTGATTTGGATGTGAGTCGCCTGACAAGCATCTTGACAAACCGCAGCGGCTTAGCTCTGAAGTATGTAACAGATTTCTCGAGTGAATGTGTACATGGCATGGACCCGATCACGACGGCAGAGGTTTGCCAAGCCGCGGCATCTCTTTTGGGCTTGACCTACCGTACCTCAGGCTTCTTTGACGGAACGGCGCCTGGATGCATCATTTCCACGAGTCTCGAGGTGTGGTTTAACTTGGTGGGTGCCGGTGTGAACAATGATAACTATGGGCTTATATGCGACGTCAAATAGCCATGCAGTGCCATTGATGGGAGCACATTGAGTTCAGGCTGTCCATGCACATGTTGAAAGACGACCTGCGAAGCTGGCCAGGCATGCAGCTTTGCTGCAAACACCTGCCGGGACATGCCGTGCAGCATCACCAATGGAAGCGGCTTTAGCTATGCCTATCCGTGCACGTGTGGCAATGCGACTTGCCAACCTGATTACATTTGCACATCCAGTTCAAGTACCTGTGGGACATATGCGGTGCTCGATTATGGAGCGGATGACTGTCTGCCGTTCGGATCCTTGCTTACTGCCGAGTGTGAACAAGCAGCAAACATTCTCGGAATGACCTATCGAACTTCCGGGTACCCAGAAAGTGCGTGTGGCTGCATCTTCTCTACAAGTGGCGATGCTTGGTTCCAATTCGCTGTCGGGGGCGTGAACAATGACAGCTACGCGCCTGTCTGCGGAGTCACACAGGACACTCCGCTTCCGCCACCTCCCGTCCCGCCTCTCAACACAACCCCAGTGCCCACACCTGCTACAACATCAGCAGCCGCAACCACAGCCACAACAACTGCCACACCTGCTACAACGTCAACAGCCGCAACCACATCCACAACAAGTGCCACACCTGCTACAACATCAACAGCCGCAACCACAGCCACAACAACCACCAGTGCGCCAGTGCCATTCTTCACTTATTTCCAGATTCCGGTTGCAAACACGTCTGGGCACAGCTACCAGGTTGAGGGGGCGTGGTCACCATCACCTTCAACAGTGATGTGGTCTTGGGTCCATCTCCAAGTGGTGGAAGAGTACGAACTCTCATGCTGCAAGACGTGGAGCTGATTCCAGACATGCAGAACACCAGCTTCGCAACATACGATGGCTCGGCGCCATATGTGCCAGGTCTCGTTTGCCGCTGGAACAGCAGTTACCACTACGACGTCATTTGGTTCAAGTGGGAAAGCGGTCGCGGTAGCACTGTTTGGGTGAAAGAGGCTAGCTAACAAGACATTGCGACCATTCCTAGTGGCACGCAGTGCATTTACCCCTCGACCACCATCACGACCACTGTGGCAGGCTCAGTTTTCTCAGCAGGAATCTATTTGGGCCGTTGGGATGCGTACCTCCGGAATCCTGGTGGACACTTGTACCAAGTTCAGGATGGGGTGGTCACCATCACCTTCAACAGCAACGTGATCCTCTCCGCATACGGAAGGAGTGGCCGAACCTTCTTGATGCAGGACTACAAGGTGCGACCGGACATGGAGAACACTGGCTCTGCCACCTATGATGCGACAGCGCCCGTGAGTCCAGGTTTTGTTTGCCGCTGGGCAGAGGGTGACCAGGGTGCAGTTTGGGTCAAGTATGAAAGAAATTTCGGCACACCCATTTGTGGACAGCGGCAGTGTATAGTGTGACCAGTGGTACCGCTTGCACTTACCCGACTGCGACTGCCCCGAGTGCCAGTGCTCTGGGGATGTTGGCAGTGCGGGGGCCTGACTATAAAGAGGCTTTCATTTGCCCCAGTGGATGGACGGCAGTCCTAGATTACTATGAATGCAGGCGAGTTCCGATTCGCGATTTCGGAGATTCGAAATGGCGTAAGTTTAGCTACGCATCGAGTCACGCTGGCTTGTGGCCAGGTTGCTACATCCGGTCGGAATGGGTTTATTTCAACTTCGACATGCAGGCCCAGGGACCAACCGGCTTCATAAGTTTCGGACCGCGAAGGATTTGCAGGAGGGGCAGCGCCTGTACATGCACTAATGGATCTCCAGAAACGTCTACTTGCCCGACCTGGGGTGGTGAAAGGTGTGCCTCATGCGATGTGGGCTACTACCGGAGTGGCACGTCATGCCAGCTTAACAAGTGTACATGCGACGGTGGTGCTGGCGCAGCAGGGCCGTCTTGTCCTAACAATGGAGATCGTGTTTGCAGCTCTTGCAACCCTGGCTGGCACGTGGTCGGAGGATCATGCAGGGCCAACTACTGTTACTGCCCCTACGGTGCAGGTGCAACAGGGTCGGCATGCTACAAAAATAATGTCAAGAGATGCGCTTCTTGTTCGGCTGGCTTCCACTGTCAGCGCAACACGTGCCATTGCAACAACGGTGTTGCAGCAACAGGGGCGCAATGTTCCCTGAACAATGCCGAGATTTGCTCCTCATGCAGCCCGGGCTTTGCGAACTACTTGGTGCCAGCCTTGCCTTGACAGGGTTCCAGCGGGGCAGACGAAGTGGTATGATGGCGGAGGTCCTCCGTACGATTGCAATTGGTATAAAGCGCAGCCTGCCACGTGCAAATGGGGAACTTTGATAACGAGAAGTCGGTTCGGCATGCGTCCAGGTCAAGCCTGCTGTGCCTGCGGCGGTGGATCTCGGGAATGCGTAGCACGTTACGAAGGAACTGTGAGCGGGACGGACGTTCGCAAGACCATAGTGACGCTTGCCAGGTTTTAGTGCCTAACTCGAATGCTAGTGCTTCCGTGTAGCTTGTGCAGTGGAGTGGGTTTGGCCGGACGTTCTGCTCGTCACCGCTCAGAGAAGGCTTGCGTGTGGCTTCTGCTGCAAGGTGTGAGGCAGCAAGCCAAGGTCTTTTGAAGGGTCTTTTTGCTTTCCACTGCATGTGTTTTCAAAACTTGAGTCGGTGTGCCGTGTAGCCTTCGACTGCAGTTTGCAGTTTGCAAGGACTGGCCGCAATGACATTGAGCTGGATGGCGCCTGCTGTCAACTCTGCAATGCCAACCCTCAATGCGAGTATTGGGTCCGTGATCTGGGTTCCAGCGGAACAAGATATTGCTGGCTGAAGAGGTCGGCGGCATTGATTCCGCCATTTCAAGGAATCACATACCGCGTGGGCTACAAGGTTTGCAGCATCGTGGATGGGAGTGCAGCAAGTTCAGCGTACCCATGTGTATGTGGGGAGACCGAGTGCACAAAGGGACAAAGATGTTATGCCAGTGACAGCTATTGTGCCGGGTATTTCGTATCTGAGGAGCATGAGTGGCAGACGAGCCCTCCTCCGGTGTGCACGTCGCCGGCTCGAGCACTGACCAATGCAGAGTGCCGAACTTCTGGCAGCAGTTTAGGATTACTGGATTGGACCTGGGAAAACCTTGCCACTTGGGGGCCGCAAGGCTGCCACGTGTATGGTCGCTACCTGCAATGGAGAGATTGGCATGCATGGTTCCCGGACAAATTCCGTCATGTCTGCATATATGAGAATAGCATTATTCCCGGCATGTGGCCATCGATGAGACCAAGCGCCAGCTCAAATGTTCTGGGATATCTCGGGGGATGGTTAGGCAATCCAGTGTTTACGACATTCCTTCAAAGAGCTCGGCATTTCCAGGAACCTGCATCCAAACCGACGTGGAACCGGGTGCGTGGTACAGGGTGGACTTTGCAGATGTGGCAGTTCACCAGCGTGACTCTTCTCCATCGTGCAGACTGCTGCGAGGAAATGTTGCAAGACGTCAATATCCTGATTGGGAATGTTGGGAGCAGCAGCTTCAGCACATGCGCATCGAATGTGCATGTGAGAGGTGGGCAGGCCCTAAACGTGCCCTGTGTTGGGACAGGCTCACGGATTCAGGTCCAACACAACGGCAACAAGGCCTTATCACTGTGTGGCTTTACGGCTTTTGGTCGACAAGCTGCGCTTGCAGAGTTACTTACGGTCGGAAACATCACAGAGATTTCAGATTTCCCGGATGCCCCGGTCATCCCGGATCCCCCGGTCTTCGATCCCTCGGATCCTCTCAAGGCAACCCCAAGAGTCGAAGCCATTGTGGTCAGTGGCCATTGTGAGGCAGACACAAATGGCATCTATGTCAGCTCTTCCAATGGCACATTCTACAGGGCCGACACTGACCACTACTTCTATTTTGATCCTGATTGCGATGGGCACGGCGCATACGCAAGGTGGATTCTGGGCACCAGCCCACCTAATACCTCAAGATCTTCAGACCTTGATGATGACGGAGCGTGCAGCTACATGGCTGGAATTGCTTCCCAAGGCACCAAGCCGCCGATGGGAACTCAGATGTGGAGGATGCTTTGTGATGAGATTTTTGAGGTCAAAAGCATGACGCTTGAGGTTGGTGATACCCCCGACTGGCAGAACCATTTCGGTCTGGGTTGCGCGAGCTACGTTGCCAGAGGGTGGTGCAGCAATGAAGCGTACTTGAGCTTTTCGGCAGTACCACAGGAATGCCAAGGCAGCAGTTCGTTTAGGCGAGACGGCCACTGTGCGGCATTCTACAACTACCCTGGCCAAAACTGTGTAGCTTGTGGTAAGGGCTCAGAGGCAGCGAACTGCAGTGTCATCGATGGGAGCTCGTCCAGCTCAAGCTATCCATGCACATGTGGAACTGCCACATGCACAGACGGTCAAAGATGCACGTCCAGTTCAAGCACTTGCCAGTTTGGACAGTCTGGGCCAACTCAGGTCAGCGGCACGGTCTGGATGGCGTTGTCAAACTGCACAGAGTTCATTGCCGACCCAAACTCCTCCGACGCTGTTGCTGCAGGTGTGGCCAAGAACTTGCGCCTGCCGGTTTCGTTCATCACTGCACAGCTTGAATGTGGTGCTTCTCTCCTAGAGAGTGAGGACATGCGAAGCCAGCGGCTGGATCCAATGCGAGTGGAATTCTTGGTCACTATTCCGCAAGCCAGCCTGCACATCTATGGGATAGAAGAAATCATCGGCAACATTGGCAATGCAAGTTTTGCTGCTTTGACAAGTGACATCTCCTCCGCAAGTGCCGACAGTGGCATTAGAACCTTAGTCGTTGAGACGACTGGCATCTCGACACCTACAGCGACAGGGCCGGTCACAGAAGGACCCACTGAAGGGCCCACTGAAGTGCCCGCTGAATGGCACTGCCAGACTTGGCTGGCGAAGTGTCGCAAATGGCGGATCGCATTTGCGTGCAACAAGTTCTTCCGGCCCTGCTCGGACAAGAAACACTTCCAGAAAAAGGCGCCGTCGTATTACAGCAAATCCTACTACAGCAGCTGAATGAACAATATTCCTGCTTTCTGGTTGAGTCTTGAGGAGTGTCTGGGTGCATAAACCCCACATGTACAGGACACCTCAACCAGCTGCGGGCCTTCGCGCCCAGTTCTGCAGCCCGCCCCTCATGTCGCACAATGCGTTTGGCGGCTGGCAAATTTATATTTTCCTTTTACCGCTCGCTACACGAGCCATACCCATTCGGAATCCAAGAGAATCCAACGACCAATTTATTTTTTATCTATATTATATCAATTATAATCGACTTATTCTGAATACGAAATTGAAATATTTTATTTAACTTTCAAAAGACGAACATAGGCAGGTATCGTTTGGTTTAGATTATTCTTTCATTCAATGAATTTTTAAAATTTTTCATTATATCGAAGAATATATAAATGGAATATAAGATAAATAAATATCAATGAATTCGATTCGAATATCATTTAATAATTTATAGATTTTGAAAGGATTCTGATTCTGAATTCTCATTTTTAGATAGGATTCTCTATAGATATATAGAGTTTATGGATCTTTTGATAGAGAATATTTATTTTTGGATTATTTGATTAAATATTTATTTTTTCTTATGAAATAGAGTTAGATGAAATTCTTATTCATAAAAATATTATAAATTGAAATTATATATTCTAGATTTATTTCTAAATAGATTTCATTATATTATATTTATAAATGTCCAATTAAATAGATGAATTATTAAAGATATAACTGAGAATTTCTTTAGAATAATAGAGATATTATTTTCAAGAAATATATAGATATATTAGAAGGGATAGATGATTATTTATTGATTTTACTCTATAAAAAAATTGATATTGGGATTTATTTGTAGTCGTATATTTAAATTTCTGTATATTCGTAAGTATGTTCTAGGAGTTCTTATGCATATATGATTTTTTTTTATGAAACTAGTGAGATATTAGTTCTATAAATATTCGTATTATAGGTAAAGTATAATTTTATGTACGTTATAAGACCGGTAACATTTCACGATATAATGTGCTCCCTATACTCTCTTATCCTACCCTTGCCCTTAATTCCTTCGCTCTTATAACCCTTCGTCTGCACTCTTGTACAGTCTCTACATCCACCCCTATTTTCTACGCACGCTTGCATTCTTACAGCCTTAAAGTTTTATGCTCCTACTTCTCTACGCTCTCCTGCCTTCACACTCTTACATTCTTACATCTCTGCACCCCTATAACTCTACATCCTTTTATTTCTAGACCCCTACATTCCTACGCCCCTACCGCCCCTACTCCTACACTCCTTTACTCTACTCTTGCACTATACACTCTTACACTCCTCTCTACCCCTACACTCTTGCACCCTACGCCCTTATACCCTTGCACCCCTACATAATACTCCTGAATCGTTGCAGGAGTGTGGGGGCAGGGGTATGGGGGTGTAGAAGTGCAGGGTAGGGTTGTAAGGGTGTAATAGGAGTCTAGAAGAATGGTAAGAGTATAGGGGCATAAGGATGCAAGAGAAAAAGAATACAAGGGTAAAGAGGCATAAGTCTGTAGGAGTAATCTATTCTCCCTGTTATTAAAAGGCCCCTTCTTTCCCTAATATCAAAACTAGATTTCGGTGGGTTGGTTTTAATATTAGGAAGATTTTGGGGGGTGTTTGGGCGCACTGGGGCGGGGCAGGGGGGGTAGGACTATAACTAATTAATAATAACTGGGTTGAGTCAGACAATCAGAGACAACGACCGATTCCTACGCAGCCGTTCCAGTTATAGAGCAAACAATCAGCCTACCTGTAGTCCCAAATAATTAAGTAATCCTCAAGACCACTTTTATTAAAATTCCAAGCCCCAATTACCTAATTAATTAATTATGTTATCCAAACCTTTTCCCTTAATACCTATTTTCTAAAGCCTTAGACCCTAAACCTTACTTCAGTCTTTGACCCTGAGTGCTAGAAGCTTAAGCTCTAAATCCTCAACTCTAAGCCCCTAAACCCTATAGCCTTTTTCCTTTCGGTTCAATACTACTATAATCTTCCTCCTATTAAAATTCATATAAATCTAAGTCCCCCTAATATTTTAAATCAACTAGACCCAAAACCATAAATTTCCAAGGGCGGTAGTTTTAATTTTAGGGGAGGCTTTAATAATATAGGGGAACGAATTATAAGAGTGCAAGAGCGCAGGAATCCAGAATTATAGAGAGTAGTAACAGAGTAGAAGACCTTTATTTTTTAAAAATTATAACTACACCGGATAAATTCATCTTTTTATTGAATTATTTGTTATGAGAAATACATCGATTCTTGGCTGAAGGGAAAATATAGATAATAAGAATGAATGAATATATGATATCAAAGCCACGACATACTTTAGTAGCTTGATATTTTTAGATTCTTGGTCATAATATGACACGATTTTGCGAGGGAACGATGCATTGTGGCTCCGATCTCCCAATTCTGATGTCAATGTGTTCTTCGGCTATATGACAAGTCGCCCTGAGTATTCACGCTGACACGGCTTTTCTGATGTCTCCAAGCATTTCTGTGCAGCTCGCGTGCACGCTCAAAGGAAGAATCCCAGAAGGGACTCGGTGGCCCGTGACAGTTTGCTTCTATTGGCATCTCGGGGCGTATTCAAGCACATCTGATCTCGTTGCCTCACAGCCTGACTGACACAGACTCAATCGTCATATCACCGCCTCCAGTGTCGTGCACATCTTCTCGTCACTGATGCATGTGTTGTCTTTTTCCGGGTCTTGATGTAGCATGGCACCCACTCTGCCGGATAAGGAGCTGAACTTTGCAGGAAGCTCAAACGATGAAGGGGAAGCAGTGCACAGCACTAAATGAAGCTCACTACAATCTTATGTACGTGCTCAGCTGATGAAGCACAACAGCATTGCTGCCGTCTGTCAAGCCGGGCTGGTGCCACCAAACGACCAATCTGGATTGCAACTCAAGGCTGTTTAGTTGAGACGAGCTGATTGACAACCCAGAATCGTTCTTTGCATTTGACGTGTGGCAAGAGAAAGAGCCGGACAACCTTGCATCTGCTTCCTGGATTCTGAGGCATCGGGGCCATGGCAGCTCCAGGAAGTGCAGGTTCAGGTCACGAACAAAATCTCAACAGGTTCCTTTAGGCCTTGATAGGCGGAGGAGGTTTGTTCTGAGACCGGCAGCACAAAGATAGTGCGACTGAAGCGTATTCGGGTGGGTATTCCGTGCAACGACGCTTTGCACATCGCTGATCCAGCGCAGCTTACTGCAACTTGTAATTGTATGGCCAGCTGCATGACTTGCCTGGTCCTCCGTATCTCTGTCAGCAAGACACTCTCTGATCGCAAGTTGCAGCGGCTCTGTTGCAGAAACATTGAAATCCGTAGCCCATGCTGAGTGTGACTGCACCTGTGGCATGGGTTGCTCTAGCCGTCTGGGGCAAGACTGAACGCACACTCTTCACTCAGCATGGACAGGTTCGGGTACGTGCCACGATCACCATGGAATCAAGAGTCCTGCAGGCCTCGAGTTTCCAGCCTGGCAATTCGCCGCACGCAGTGAGAACATAAAGCCTTAGCAGATATGAGTTTTCCATCCAGAATCAGCTTTTGCCGTTGAAGACCTCTGGCACGTTCTGACGAGTGAAATGGCACGTTCTGACGAATGAAAAGCTCGTGCTGGGATGGAAGACTGCAGCTAGGGCTACCTGAATTTCTGATTAGCTGCCAGGCGGTATTGAAAACTCGCATATGCAGCACTGCAGCAGCGGCAGCCGCACCCTCAAGAGGTTTTTAAGCTCTCGCGGCATGCACTGCGCTTTGCCGTCAGCTTATCGGCATAGTTGGCCAAGTTTCGTTCACTTGCAACCAGCTCACATTGCCCGGCTTGCCCTGTGAAGGCTCGCAGAGAGCAGCCATGGAGCCTGCTTCCCACATCGCTTGTGAACTGCAACGTCCCACCCATCAAACGTGTGCAACTACTGAGACCGTTGACGATGCGGAGGGCGATCTCTGCTCTGTGATGAACTACTGCATTAGCAGGCACTTGCGACACATGATGCCGACCGACCTTTTGGAATGCAGCCTGGCCCAGCGGCCAGACAGCTTCCAAAGCCACCTGACCGGACATGTTCACCATGGTCAGAGCTTTCAAGTCGGGTCCCTTCTCTTTCGAGCCCTACGCCAGGTCTGCAAATGCCAAGATCCCTGCACTCCCGGACGTCCGTCGCCGGACTGGCCTGCAAAATTCTAACATCAAGATCTCCTCTTGCATGATGCTCAATCTCTCAAAGCATTTATTAACTTTCGGTCAATCCTGAATGCAAAGCCGGATGCCAACAGATCACAACGATGTCAATGTGTCAAATGCTGTGTAACATGCCTTGCGGGCACACACGCAGCTCGGGGAATACATCTGAATCCAATCAATGTGTTGATACTGTTGCCGCCTTGCCCTCTGCTTGCCAGGCATATGTGGCCTCACAACTCGCCGAGACATGCGCGACGGAAGTTCCAGAATTCTAGCTGCATACTCCCATCACCACAGGGAGGTGTGCAAGATCCCGCCTGCGACTGTGGAGTGAGGCTGGGCAGCACCGACGGTGTCTGCACAACCTTGGCTGATGCGTAGGAGTGTGTGAGCCGTGGATGTCATCGTTCAACCGGGTTCAGATGGGTTCAGCACCTTCTTGGGCAGCGGATCTTCGCACCTTGGCCGGTGAAACAGATGGCAGGCTGGAGAAGCGTCGGGCACCTTTGCGCAGCCCGAGTTGCAGATTGTAGCGCAAAATGACGAAGACTGGCAAAGCGGTCAAGAATACCTGGCACGGCACGGGGCAACAAGCATCAGCCGACGCCAGGGCACAGGGTGCCACGGTGGGCCTGAGGCTGCATGGCACAAAGCCAGCAATGACCAGGTCGAGTCTGCCTTGTCACATCTGCCCACTCCACAGGCCCTACGATTTGAGCCCAAAGGAGGATATCGAAGCCATGCTGTGCAGAAACTGTAGTGCCTGTCTGCTAGTCCTCCAGTGCCTGCAAGATGGGAAGACACGGTGGCAACAAGACTTTGATCTCACATAGTTCGCAGAGACATCCGTGTGGCATGGTGCCACCTGCTGGTCTCAGAAACATACCTTGGAGGTTTTCTACCAGCTCGACAGCTCTCGGATCTGCGAGGTTTGGCGCATCCGCGAAGTCAGATTTGATCTTCTGGCCTGCATCGCGCGTGAAATCATGCCATCGTGAGTGCGTGCATGCCATGCCAAAAGAAAAACTCTACACTGTCAGCAGCTCATGATCAGTCGCTTCCAAACTCTCCAGCCTTAGGGGGCAAAGTATGGGTTGTCGCTGAGCGCCTGAGATTGTTAAGGCAAGAAGCAGCCAATAATGCAATAGTCAGCAGTGTCAGCGAATCTAACGAACGTAAGGTTCTCGCTTTCAGCATTGCCGCGGCGGCGTCCGCGCCAGCATTGCGATTTTTGCGCACCTCCGCCTGGCATAGAGATGCATAGCGAAGTCGAGTGCTGAACCGGCTTGCATACGTACAACTTCATGATCAGGGTAGCTGGTACTCTGCAAAGCGCGCTGGCCACACTCGTTCCTTCTCGATATTCCGCAGGGAGCTGAAGTTGTTGATCCTTCGGAAAATTCGGATGATGCGAACTGCTTTGAGATTAGTCTGCAGCAAGGCCGTCAAAGTCCGCATGGGCTTGGCACTTTGGCGCAGCCGGTCCTCCGTTTCTTCTTCGGCGCATCCGAATCGCTGTCGCTGTCCCTGGGGAGGTGCTACACTTCGTCGTTAACACAGCCAGACCACGAGCTTGAAGGCTCTTTCTTTGTGGCATACGGAATACTGCTGATTACAGCCGAAGGCTACAAGCTGTCCAATGACACTGCAAGACTCTTACATGCACTCACGACTGCTGAAAACAGCCGGCGGATGACTCCTGGCATCCCAAGCAATCCCAAGCTCCCAGCGAAGACGAAGAGCTCTTGGCTTTCTTTTTCTTTTCCTTCTTCTCTTTCTTTGACTTTTCTTTTTCCTTCGACAGGATACAAGACGCGCCTGACCTCAACCCGAAGGAGTCCAAGGGGACAGAGTGGACTCAGGAAGCAGAAGCCTGCTAAGAGGTGTCGGCTCTTCGCTGATTCTATGATATTCTATGACTGCCTGTTGCAAAGCCTGCATTTGCCTAATCTCTTCTCGACCAAACCTGAAGTTCGACTCGAATTTCAAAGAACCTGCGCCGGTGCAGCTGCGGCAGGAGGTGGAGGCGCCGCGGCAGGGGGTGCTGCCGCTGGTGGCGCTGTTGGGGGAGCCGGAGCTGGAGCCTTGCGAGAGAAGCCTCTCTTGGACTCCGCGGTTTGAACCCACTGGCCAGATCTTGCCAGGATGCCTTTCCCTTCTCCGTGTCCGAGTCAGATTCAATGACCATCGTGGCCACCTGCGCAAGCCGAACAGAAAATCAGAGCCAGTCCCCCAATCTGACCCGACTAAGCATGATTCCGGTCAGGCTCCCTGGTCATCGAAGAATACTATAGCCCGGTGCAAAGCGGCCGCTGTAGCAAACTCAAACACACTGCTGGCAATACCGACGCATCTGATTTTCTGCAAGGAACCAACTGCTGACGGCTGATATGGGCAGACCAACAGCTCGGCTGACAAGCGCGACTTATCCTACTTATGACATAATCTCAGCTGCCATGTCACCCGGCCTACATCCTCGTGGCTGCTTCTTTCTGCACTATGCTGCAGCCGGGAACACTTCGCCCCCGGGTTTGCGGAGGTCCCAACATGCCCCAACCGAACCCTCTTAACCCTCTTAGCCAAGGCCTTTGGTGCCGGCAGTGCCGGCGTGGGACCCTTGCCATCGGCTGTGCTTTTGCCATCGGTCTCTGCCGTCTCGGCCTGTCCAAAACGCGCTTGAGCTTTCAGCAGCTCCTCTGTCTGGTAGATACAAACTGTGCCAGTCCACACCAGAACATGAGGTACAGGTCCCCAACTTTCAGCCTACCCGACTCTAAGTTGCTCCCTTTTTCAGTGATGCTCTAGCACCGGCCTCGCCATGCTAGCCTTTGGCTAAACACAGGCTTTCATATTCGTGAGTGTTGGAAGTCTGCAATGTGCCATGTCAGCACATACGGCCATCCCAAACAGGGCTTACAATGCTGGATGCACGCGGCACGCAAACATCCAACCGCACACATTACGACCAGATGGAAGACGATCCTGCTGAAGACGAGGCTAAGCCAGAGCCTAACAAAACTGCATCAGCAAACTGTACATCACAGAGTCATTCTCCTTGTTGGGCCAAGGTCTGTACCAGCCCATGCAAAGTCCCTCCTCTTCCGATCTAGACACACTGAAAGAAGAAGGGTCATTAACATGCCTCTGTCGGGCATCGATTCTCCAAGCCAGCTGTTCAGGGAAAGCTTCTTCTGGCCCCCCTGAAGGCCACTTGATCTGTCAAAGTGTCACCCTGCTGCTGCTGGGTGCAGCACCGTCGCAGAAGCACACCTGGAGTCAGAGTTTCCAGAGTCTGCTTGCAGGAAAGATCAACTCCCCCAGCAGCCTGCCAGTCAGCCCCGCACCCTCGAATCAAACTCTGCAATCTGGACTTGCCTCCTTGGCGAGTTTGAGTTTCTCCTCCCAGTCGAGTTGGCTCCTGTGCATGCTTTGCAGCCTTTGATACAGCCTTGCCAGTGCGTGGGGGTGGGGGGGTAGAGGGCCGTCCTCTCCAAGGGATTGTCTTGCGCTGGACGTCGAGCTCGAACTCTGCAGCGCCGCATCGCAAGCACACAGACTAGCAGCAAGCAGACGCCACCCAGGAATAACCTCAGGCCCACGAATGCATGGCTAAACAACTTGACACGTCCCTTCTTGCGGCAAGAGGGATCCGAGGCCACGGCACGCTGACCAGCGTCACTAGCACGGGAGTGTCCTTTCGACAAAGCTGCGAATTTGACCACGCTTGCTGCGGCGGCTGCAGGAGCAAGCAAAGTATGGCTGGTTTGTGCCGGGGAGCCATGCTTGGACTCCTGAGTACTGTCAAGGACCCCAGGACCCACTTAAAACGCTCAAGCTCTTGATGCAAACATCCACTTGAGCCTCCGGCACTCCACCCAATGGCTCTCGCTGCCTCATGGGCGGCGGCGGCGGTGCTGGCGGTGAAGGCCAATCACCCTCCGGCGGCGGTGGAGCCGGTGCAGGCCAGCCGTGACCAGATGTGCCAAATCCAGCGGTGGTGGTGGTTCCTGACAGTGGAGTCTCGCGACAGACTGGAGGATCAGCCAAAAGATCAGCCGCAGGCAGTCCGAAGTTGAGACAATGCAGCACATCACAGTAAGAGTGTTCATCTGCAACAGACAAAGCAAAACAGGCAGGAGTCCGTCAGGCTCAGGCCAGTCGTCCTGTTCGCAGCTCAATCCGCAGTCAACCGGTTGTTTCAGAGTGTTAGACCGCCACTGCGAAGCTTCCGCTACTCTTTCGATGTCTCCTCTGTTGTCGAAGCTGCTTTCAACGCTGCGGCAACCACAACACCAGTGATGACCAGGCCAACCTGAGAACCATTCAAGTCTGAAAAATATGGCAGAATGATGCTTCATGCGTAGACTTCGTGTCAAGTCTTGCGTTGATTCTCGACAGAGAAAGCGTGAAATACGATATGATGCTGAAGCGATTGCGCTCTTGAACACCTGCATGCGGCCCCGATGACTGAAATGCTGCCCATGGCCACGAGCAACACCATACGACTTCGTCCGAGAGAAGGCTTCTCACTCCTCAGCTTTGTTGCTCAACCTTGCAAGCGTTGCCGTGGAATCAAAGGACCTCAGAACGAAATCTTCCTGCAAAACTTCGGACAGAAGCCTGCCGGGATTCTTTGAGCGTCCGAACAGAGACCAATTGTTCAGCTCTTCTTCTGCACGCTGCAACTCATCTGCCAGCATGTCCTGCCAGTTCGGGTCCTGATGGACAAGACTGGGCGAAAGAAAATGCTTGCAGCAAGCAG
This sequence comes from Symbiodinium sp. CCMP2456, assembly GCA_905221635.1. Taxonomy (NCBI): domain Eukaryota; class Dinophyceae; order Suessiales; family Symbiodiniaceae; genus Symbiodinium; species Symbiodinium sp. CCMP2456. The sequence continues at coordinate 73,896 of CAJNDV010005002.1, read as the reverse complement.
CGGCGAACAAACCGAAATCTTCGTCAAGGCACACATCCACACGCAATGACGCAACATGTATGTAAATACTGAGGAATGTGTCGTTGGCACTCGTGGCCTTGGTTGATGTGGGTTGCGTTGTGAAGTGTGGTGTGACATGGCACAGGCAGGTTGTCATGCCACTCGGCCAGCCATCGACGGCGGAGGACACGGCCAGCCATCGACGGCGGAGGACACCGGTGGATTACTCGAGTTTGCCAATTCGGATGCACGGTAAAAAATGCCGCCCCGTTGTAGTGAGTCCACTGATTCTCGAACGCTGAGTTGAACCACCTTACCGACTCCAAGGTCGATACAACGTAGATGTTTCACAAGACTGCCATCTTCTGACCATTGCATTGGAACCCCATGGCCAAAAGCGCGCCACGTGGGCCACAGACTCACCCCGAACAGTTTGCGTAGGAACAATGTAGCAACCACCGTACCAGCGTAGGCTGCCGGATCAAAAAAAATAAAGAAAGATCAAAAAGAATAGCCCAAGATCGAAAAACAAATAAAAAAGGCTCAAAAAGAAAATGAACGCTTGAAAAAAGCTTCTGGAGTCTCTCTTGCGGGCTCTCGCAGCCTCGCTGATGCGAAAAGCTTAGAGCGCGTGAGAAGTCGTAGCCGTCGTAGTCGTAGTAGTAGTAGTAGTAGTAGTAGTAGTTGTGGTAGTAGTAGAAAACTACTACTACTACTACTACTACTAAGCAGTAGTAGTAGTTGAATAGTTGTAGTAGTAATTGTAGTGGTAGGCGCCCCCCCTACCACCTACACTTGCTCTAAGCCATCTTAAGAGCACATCCGTTTTACTCGGGCTTTCCAGCACTTTCGTCATGTACGATCATCATAAGAAGCCTCAAAATCGACTTGCCGAGTTTGCAAACTCGGCCTGTTGATTTTGGACTTGCTTCTGGGGGGGTAGTGACCCAATGCTACCCGAGACATGTCGTGTCAGAAGCTGACTGTGTTGCATTCGATCCCTTGCGACAGTGTTCGTGGAACTTCAACATCGTAGTCTCAAATCGCCGAGATCTTGAGTTCCGTGTCTTGAGGCTTTCTTCTCTTCAGGTCGTTGGTGTTCCTTTCAGGTCGGCGGTTTACGGACACAGCTGGGTTGGGGTTCGGGTTGCCCCAGCCCTGCTACCAAGTATTCGACAAGAGTTGGTTTGCTCAAATCAGTGGCAACCCACAACTCGGGCGACTGGTCGCCAATGCAAGCTGCAGCCAAACTCTGCATCTGAAGCCAGCTTGCACAAATGGCTGCTGCAAAGAAGCAGCTTGCCCTCGTGGTTTCTGATGCCAAAGTGCAGCGAGTCCGCGTGAACGGTGTGCGTCACGTGTCTTCCCAGAGATGTGTACGACTTGCCTCAGCAGTTTCTGCTGAAACAAATTCCTGGTTTTGCTCCACACATGTCATCATGCCTTGACGTTTGAATGTGCTTCGGGGGCTCGGTCAATGCCCGCCTACATCCAGTTTGACGCATTCGTACGGGTTCTAGGTGACGAGAGCGATTCGTCATGGCGTGGCCATTGAGATGCCATTCTCGCTGGCTTGGGGTCTGGGTTGCCCTCAAACGAAGGTTCTTCTGTCCCTGAAATGGATGAGGCGGGTAAGTTTTGGATTCTATTTGGCTCACACGAAGGTCACTAATCAGCGACAAGCCTACGCCTAAGCTTCAGCCGGCCTCGAGATGAGATTGCACATATTGCACTTCAAATTCCAGGAATTCCTGGTAGCTCGAGCCGCGTGCCTTCCATCCTATCACCAGATTGCTTTGCGGCGTGTAAGTAGAGTCCTAAGTGTGCAGCTCGACGGGCGACTGTTCTTGGAAGCAAACACGTTTCATTACCAACATCTCGAAAAATCAAACACATTTCATCAGCTTTCATCACCAACATCACCAAAAGTACTGTAAATAGCGAGTAAAAAGCGGGGTTGCATGCGAAAGTAGCGTAAATACCGAGGACAAGCTTTCCCCCACCCAAGTTCGAGTTTTCGCTGCAAGCCGTGCGAGACTCAAAGTTTAAGACGCGCAGTCCAGANNAGGGGTGGCAACTATATAAGAAAGTGCGACATCACGAAAGTATTGTATATACCGAGAAAAACGGCTCTTGTGGTGATGCTGTTGGTTGTGTTTGCGTAGCACTGTCGTCATCATCCCCCCCACCCCCCACCCCTTCGTGCCTGGACCCCGTGGCGTTGTTGCGGCTTGCGTGGCCCACAACGCTGCAACAGACTATGGAAGTGAATCGCTGCACAATCGGGTCTACGTTTCGGATCAACTCCATCACCTTCAAACGCTACATCCCCTAACCCGATTCACTACCACAAAACATAGAAACTCTGAAGTGCAGATCCAGTAGCGGCCAGCTCCGGGATAGAGGTTGAGAAAACTTTCAACAAGCTACAGTCAAAGAGCAATCCCCAAACTCCGACGTATTTATTGCGTCAGACCGGAGCCCTTGACTACCAAACAAGCTGTGCTGCGTTTCATGCCTGCCTTGGTTCAGGCTGGACGGTTCCGGGCTCACCCATGGAAGCTACTCCGGGGCAGAGAACTGAATATGCTAAGTTGGGGCCCAATCTTCCGTTTCCAAGTGGGCTTGGGGGAACAAGAGGCCCGAAAACCCGAAATGACAGCATGTGTTATGGAAAGATTTCCCTTAATCTCAGTCCCAGTTCCCAAGCCACGTTCACCCGAAATCAACCTGTAGCTCCCTATTCCTCTAAGATTGCCCAACAGACTTGCTTCCTGCAGCTTTCCCGACAGAACGCTTCTAATTCCCAAGTCGCGGCCGCTTCCGGATCCCAAGTCCCCAGCAGACACTGTGATTCTGTGTTTGCATGCCTGCTGCTCGCTTATATCGCGATCCAACATTACCGCTACCTCATTCTCTCAGGGCCTTGGACCGGTTCCAACACCTCCAGCATGCGCCACGGCACCTCTTTACCTCGAACGTGCTCTTCCGCCACCACCCTCATGGCATCTTAGTCGCAAGGTTTTGAGCCGTGGGTGGGTCGGATTGTCCTGTCTTCACTATTGCTTTCGCGTGACTCGGGACTTGTGCGTGCCGCGACCTTTGCCACTGAAATTAGAAGTCCATGCTGGGTCGCTTCCACGTACACGAAGAGGAAAGGTCCCACAAAGTGGAAGCCGCCTGTTGCAAGCATTCGGTTACTGAGCTTGTGTAGGCTAGATTTCGATGCACTGCATATCCGACATGTTCTCGTCCACACTCTCGTCTTAAACCCAATGTCTGCAGCCTCGCAATTCCTGCTGGAACACGAATTCCCAAACCTGTCGAGGGCAAGGCCGACACCCGAAAATCCCTGGAAGAGGCCAGAGGAACCCTTGCTCACAGTCACCCTCAAAGGAACCCAATGAAAGCACTCTATTCTGACCTTTTGGGGCCTATATATATATATATATACTCATTCAAGACATCAAAGTTCATCCAAACCCAAACCCTGCACTCGCTGCGAACCTGAAATGCCCTGAGCCGCAGCACCTACCTTTCACAACGGCTTACACGGGAACGAACACTATGATCGGTTCATTATCCACCGCTCAACGGTGATTTCAAGTAATACATTTTCAATCTACGACTGCGGCTACGCCTCCTGTGATGACGGGAGCTCCGTGATGTTGGAAACACCCGTCACTCAGCCTCGACCCAAAATGGGCTACGACAGATGATCTTCAGGTGTGGAATGCGCAAGATCTAAGTACCGTTGAGAAATTGAGCCGCGTTCCTATGGAGCTTGATCAGGTCATGCGGCCACTGAAGAAAAATGCGCAACAACAACTCTGCACAATTGATTTGTCTGTTGCGAGCGCAAGCTAGAACAACTCTTGTGGGCCACAGTTTTCCTGAATCAGCCTCAAGCATGGCAACGTGTTTGGATCCTGTGCGAATCAAAACTTTGGTTTAAGTAGCTATCTTTGACCTGGCTCAAAGAAGAAAAGATAAAGCCAAGCGACAGCCATTGCGCGCAGTCCCGGTCTCCAGACGTAGTCTGAGAGCATGGTCGAGTCCAAAGGGTTGCATGTTTAGGGCAGGGGCTCCAGACTTCGGGAGTAAGGATTTTTTAAGCAAGCAGTCAGCAGCAAACCTGGATGTGCATGGCACTTAAACCCTGAACGGAATGATCCAAACCTCTACCCAGTGAATCCCTGAACGAAGTTCCCAAGCAAGCCCTCAATTCACAGCCCTACCTGAACCTTAAGCCTAAAGCCCTGACCCCTTGAGAGCAGGGGTAGAGACCGTGTTCTCACCGGAGCTAGAAGCGGTTTGGGATTCATTCGAGCCCTTATCTTATTGTGGCGCCCAGAATCACACTGGGAATCCTCTTGCCGTGCAATTATAACTAAGGAGTTGACTGCATGATGGAGCTTCATACCGAGATCTCCGGGTTTATGATTACATCGGGTTTGGGGCTCAGGGCACGTGTAAGAAAGCGATGTCGCATCATTGGGTCCGGACCATCCCAGGAACTTCTGATCTTGATTTGGCGCTTACGGTGCGACCAGGTGCCAGCAGCTCCTCCGAGCAGCTCCTCCGAGCCGACCAACCCCACGAGGCTCGAGGCCTCAAAACCTCGACGTGAACCCCAAACCTGGCCTGGTCGCGGTGTCTGGAACACAAGATTCTATGCTGTACTTGTTTGATATGAACTTCGTATGGTTCCTCGTGCATAGATCATATGCACCCTGCTGTGCTTTGTCCAGTTTGCCGATGCCACCCTGTAGTCGAAACTGTGGGGCGTTTCGCAGAGACCCACTGCAGTGGTGTAAGTCTAGGTTGAGCTGCTCAGGTTGTTTTGCTATCGAGATCACGGCTCCAGGCTTCCGCCGGGCCACCCGCAGCGCTGGTGGTGGGCTCCTGCCGCAGGGAGGGCTAACAGAAAGGTTCAGGGCTAGGGTTCCGGCTGGCACCACGGCCCAAAAGAACATGCAACGTTGCAGGGCAGCTGTTGTGCCCCGCAGCGAATTGATTCACAAAAGCTACACTTGCATACTTGGAGTCTTGGCCGCAGAAAACCTTTTGGATTCTGTGGTTTAGGGCTTCGGGTCTGGGTGCCGCATTTCAAGCTTTCAGTCTGTGGCATCGGGTTTGGGGCCCGGGTTTTGCGAGTCAGGCTCAGCGTATCGTGCATAGGCTTGCGGGCTATGGGTCTTCAAATTCTTGGGTCCTGTGGCTATGGCCTGGGGCCGGGCGGTATAAGTTTTGGGAATTCAAAGTTAAGGTCTAGCGCTTGGGGCATAAACTTGCAAGACTCCCATGCTAGGGATTAGACTTCAATACCAGTCTGGGTTTGAGCATTTAGGCCTAGATTTTTGCTATGGGCGGCTAGAGTTTGGGTTTGTGGGTTCGGGCTCTGGGTGAAGAAGATAAACCTGCGAGCTCTGCTCTTAGGATTCAAATTGTGGAGGATGGAGTGCAAGGTTTGCTGTAGGGGGTCCACAGCTGAGGGTTCTAGTGTGTAGAGGTATTGGGATTAGGGCCTCGTTAAGGCTTCAGGGTAATCGATACCGCTTCGGGCTTCGAGCTTTGGGAAAAGCCCCTCATCCTCACATCCCCCCTCCCTGGTCGCAGCAACTCGGCCGGCGCAATGCGCGAGCTCGAGCGCGCGCTTCCCTGTCCTCAAAGTCGCTGGCGTCGGGGAGGGCGCCGGTGTTGGGGGGCATTCGAGCCAAATGGGTCAGCAGAAGCTCTCGTACAACAACTCCCCACCACCCACTCCGCTACCAATGCTGCCGCTCCTACAGATGGATGGGGTCGGGCGCTCGGAGGCTTTACTTTATTGGGTCATTATTGTGGAGATGTACTGTAATTATGCTATAACTTGAGCGAAATTTGTGAGGGGTGATACAAGGGGGTTCAGGAGCTTGCTCTGTTCGGGTATTGTGATTATACAAAGACCTATTCCCTTTTTATGCTTTATTGATCCTTTTATGCTTTTTTTTTATTGATCCCTGATTATGCTTTATTGATCCTTTTTTATTGTTTTGATCCGTATTCCCCGTACCAGTGGCGTAAAGTGTTATGTTGTAGTACGATATGACAGAAAAGTATGATATGCAACGTATATCATACAATCTAAGTATATATATACACATAAAAACTGATTGCATAATGTAGAATATGCAATATGTTTTATAAACATATCATCTATAACATCTGGTACAAAATCGAAAATACAAAAATGTGTTCTACAGGGTATATAGCAGACGATATATAAATGTAACATCATGTCATAAATAAAAATATAACAAACAATATATATCATGATTTAATTAATACACGAGATTTAGCATAGAATATGTAATGGGAGTTAGATAACAGATAACTGATCATATCATATACAAACTATTATGCGTGTATATATATATATACACACATATTATACGAAAAACCTATATTACAACATACGATATATATATATATATATATAGACGATGACAACCAATACAATATGTTATAGCGGCCGCCTTCTTGGCCAGCACAGCCCGAAGGGATTGCAGCCGAAAGGAGAAGATCTTCCAGTCCAGGGCACGGAAGCCTGGCACAGCCAGGCACAACCTTTGTCATTATTTCGAATACGAGTCAGAACATGAAATCCAATCCGCCTCCCAGGTCCTGAATACGTGACCGGATCATCTCGGCATCGGCAGGATTGCTGCAGACGGCGCTGTCAGTACGAGCTTTTAACAGCTCGACTAAAGATGACTGGCGCTGATTCAGGTAACGCTCAGAGAAGGCGATGCCAACCTGATTTCGAGGCCACTTCGTGGACGCATGAAGTCACAAAGCTCTTGTCGGAAGCTTCCACGCCTCACACTTTTATTACACAAAGCAGAAAATGGCAACCAAGCAGCTTTGGATTCGAGGCGCGTGGCTTCTGCAATCTCATACACACACCTTGACTGTTTCATTATTTTCAGTACCTTCGGAATCAAACAGATGCTTTTAATTACCCTCAGTACAGCTGCGGCTAACCCAAAGGTTCTAGAGCCATCAATTTACAAAGGTGTGCTAAATTTCTACCAGGACTCCATAAACGCTCATAGACTCGGGCAGATGATGTGTGAACCACCACCATACCAAGAGCCGGAGTCGTGTGTCGAATCACAGATCCGAAGGGATCCAGCTTGAGCTGTTCACTGATGCTCGGCCCCACATCGCCAGGCTCATCTCCTGCCTGGTATTGGGCAAATCCGCAGAACCAAATGCTGGTGGAGAGCCCGGAAGTGACTTCCAAGCAGTAGTCGACAATAGCTTCCTCACACTCGTCCATATCCTCCTTGCACAGGGTCAACAGCAAAATAAGAAAGGGAACTAGCCTGCTTCAAGAGCAAGAGTCCGCCTTAATCTGGCTGCCCAAAAAAGGACGTTGCAAAAAATCCTGGGGTCTCAAAAGCTTGAGGGGTATGGAAGTGCTGTTGCTGTGTTGCTGTGCCCAACACCGGCTCGACACCGATCGGGCTGCGTGCAGCCCTGCCTTGTTCATCCATTTTGGCCGGACTTCTCTTCCGAGTGGCCGTGTTCTCGTCGTCACTTCTGCTTGATAAGTAGTCCGACTGGTGTTTGAGTGGCGGCTTTTTCAACCGGGCCGCTTCGTTTGCAAATGGACCAATTTGTCAGGCGGCGAAAGGAAACCCGGCAAGAGGTCGGCCGTCAAGTGGTCTCTCTGTTTCCGGTTTCGCCCTCCCTGTTCTCCGTCAACGCCCTTTTTTGCCTTCTCTGTATACGCGAGTGTATACAGATTTTCGGCATGCACGGCCATGTAGCACGAGCGCGACTTCGAATTTCGCCAAAATCATTGAGTGATCTTGCTAAGATCCGCTTCAACTATGGTCTGCATCTAGGCTTAGGCTACTGCACCATCTCAAGTTCGACAGGCTTGCAGTCAAAATTCTGCCCACGTGTGGGAGATCATCAACGTTGCCCGACCTCTGTTGAACTTTTTACTTGTCTCTAAGCAGAGTCACACATTCAGCAAGGCGGGTGCTGCCGAGTAGCACGGTGTTTGGTGGTTCATCAGCAGGGCAATTCCACAACCAGTGCCGCGAGTCCAGGGCTTCACAAGCTGCTGGATAACGTCCTGGGAAAGATGCAAACATTCGAACAGAAACAAGGAGCTTTGTTACGTGGTCTTAAACAGCGAGGATTCGCTCCTTCGGTGAATGCATAGGGCATGCATGTCACCGGCGTGCATTTAGCTTTGACGCACATTTCACACAGAAAGTGCTGCAACTTTACAGGGCCGATGCCCGTTCAATCTGTCGGCCTACTTCAGCGGAGCTCTCAAGCCTTCGGCCGACAAGGTCCCCGCGCCATGATTCACAATAATCTTTGCACTGCCGGGTGTCATATAACGTCACCACGTCTCGCATTTCCTTTATCCACGGCCACAGCGCGGTCTGTCGGCATTCAGACAGAAACCTCTGACAAGGCAATGATGGTGCAGAGAAGCTTATAGCATTGAGTGCTCTGCCTGAGGCAAGTCGATTCTTCCCATGCCGTCGGATGGTTGGTCATCTCGTTCGCAGTGTTCTCGTCTTATGAGCTTATGAGCACGGAAATGTGTACCGACTTGGTGCAGGAGAAGTTGCTCGCGGAATTGCGTGGCTGTCATGCCCCAATCCTCTCAGGCTTTATGCGCACGGGCTCTTCAATGCTTCAACCGTGTTGACAGGGGTCGACTGCGCAAAAGCATCTTTGGACTAAAACACGTGCCCTGCTCCTGCGGTGGCACCTCGCGATTCGTCCACACAGCTGGCCCCAAGCACGAGGGAAGCGGCGGCAGCTCCAGTAAGGAGCTGCAGCCGGCATCTGGACAGTCTTTACATTGGGGCATCGATAGCCACTTCGGCCGAAGCAAAAGATTCCTCGCAAGCTCTTGATGTGAATGCATCTTCGTTTCAATGCTCGTTCAGATGCATCAGCTCATGTTGACATGCCACCAATCCTGAGCCCAATGTCGAAATGTCGTCTTGCTTGATCTGGTTGCTTGGGCCAGTATTGACAACGCTGACAACCACGGTCTGGTACCCACACGCACATGTGGAAAGTCCCAGACCTAATTGGCTGAAAAGAGCCTTTCACTTCTTACTTGAATCAACACCAGTTGCAGCGATCAGGCTTGTGATCTGATCGAAGCTTATCTTCCATGTCCATCTTGATGCCAGCCGGCTGAACTCAGCGGACTGAAACGGAGTCAAGCAAACTCCAAACCCACCCGTCACCCACCCAGCCTTGTTCTCATCACCTTCTTTGTTCTCTTTGTTTTCTTTGTCGTCGCCCTGGGCCGGTTCAGGCGCAGCACCAGCTTCGCCTGCCACCAGCGCAAAAGCTGATTTCCCTGGTGCTTGGATTACATGCACTGTCATGATCTGTCATGCACCTGAGCCCCGGGAAGCTTCCGCGCTTTACAAGGAGCAGAGGCGGGAGATGGGAGGGGGCGGAGGGACGAAGCAGGGGGAAGAGAGACTCGAACGACTTTCAAATTTGCTGCCTTCTCCCACCTTGGCTTTGCCGACCTGAGTGCTTGCAGACACAAGGTGCGTGCACCGAATTCATCCAGCTCTGGGCCCTGCCATCTGCATAAGCAGATCATCGGCGGATGTGTTATCCACACCTTCAGGAATGGCAAAGGTCATACTGAAGGGAACTGTTCTGCACTGAAGATCTGTCCCATGTGGACTTACCGAAGCAAAGCTCGGGGGCACTTATACTCGCTGTGATGTGGCATGTGAGTCGTATGAGGTGAAGCCAGGTTGGCTTGCATCCTCCAACAAGCAGCTCCGAGCTGTGACAAACAATTGTCTCGCACGATGTGAGACAGGAAGAGCTTGCAGACTGTCTTAGGCAGCAGACCTGTTGGATCCGCCATGGTGCCGCAAAACAACCCGGTTTGGGGGGAGGTGTGACAGCAGGTGCTGGGGCAAATGGTTGTGGGTCCTTTCGCGCTAAACTTGTGACCCCAAGCTCTCCTTGCTTGGACGAACATGTCAACAAGGTCTATTTCTGACCTCTATGCGAGCCAAACAAACAAAGTGGCCTGCTCTTATGATTACAGGGAGCTGCGCAGACTGCTGTGTGCACTCCTACACCATCAAAGCCGCTCTTTGTTGATAGTAAACGCAGCTGCAGAAGCTAGTACAATGACCAAACACCAGTGTCGGCAGTATGAAGACTCCTTGCCCGTGATTGTTTCTTACATTTCTCCACTTCTCACTGCTCCCTTGAGCCGAAAACAACGATGGCAGCTCGTTGAGTTCCGCCGACGAAGATGACCACAGCTCAACCTCTACCTCCGATCAGAAACACTCATGCGCGGTGACCTCACTATCTGTAGTAACAGGAAAGGCGGGCACGAAGAATCTGTTCACCCACGGCAGCAGCTCGTCAGCGAGTCGGTTCTAGCCGCAGGATTCTCTTCGACAGGAACCATGGAGAACCCTCAGCGCTGCCCTCATCTGTAGTGGGCGAGATGGCTGTGAGGGTTTTAGCTCTTAGTATTCTCGTAAGAACGAACCCACTATATATACACAACAACCTAATACATTAATCCTACTTCATGTGCAAGGAAGAGAGTCCACGTGTTCGGACCCGGAAGACTTTGCAAATCTTTGAGCAGCAAGGCTTCGCCTGCCCTGCAGCCGCTCTGATTAGCGCAAGCCAGGGTTTCTGGCGTTTCAGCTGGGAGCGAGTCGAGCCATGCAGCACGCAGAACCGCTCCAACCCCCAAGTTGGTTAATTCGCACAGCTCCTGCTCTGGGCCTCACTTGACTAAGCGTCGCTCGAAGAGGTAATCAGAGCGGGGCGCCTGAATTGTCACCTTGTCCTGTGATAATTCGCGATGCAACAAGCACCGGGTCTGCGAATCCGCTGCCCATGCCACGCCGGGTCCTTGTACTCTCCGTGGCACAGCGGCGGTGGTCCAGAGGCCTTTAACAGATTTTAACAGGATCTCAGCTAGCCTTCGATTCAAGGAATCGCTCGAGCACAGCCTTGAAATCCACCATTCCGCGGTCTGCACCTGCATCTTCGGCCCACTTTCCTGCATGCTTCCCCACGCGGATGGTCGCACCTCCCAGGCTTCCACGAAGAACTTGCAAAGAGCTTCGAAACCGCTAGCCTTTGTAGCAGCAGTCAAAGATGGCCCAACCTCAGCCCCGAGTACCCGGAATGAACGGTGACAAAGCATGGATTTCTCAACGTTTCTCAACTCTCGGAGAACTGCCCATATCCACGACATCATTGGCCTGGGCTTCCAAGGGGTCCTGCACCCGTAGGAGCCGCAGGGCTGCACTTCTCAGCCCTGGGTGCGCAGCATGCCGCACTGTGCCGGAGTCCTTAAAGACGATGCGGCTGCACGCGTTTTGTGCCACCACACGCCGGTATGAAGACGTTCGAAGCACCTGCACCTGTAGCTACCCTCTGAAGTTTGATCAATTCCAGGAGTATGCCGCAGCCAGCGGGACTGGTCTTGAAAGCCGACGGTATGATGGCTGGCTGATACTGGCTGCAGAGGAGTGTACATGTCCTGCCGTAGCTTCCGGCCTTGCCGAGGCTTTGCGTTCCTCCGCCGACCACGTAGCTTTGCGGCCCGTCTTCCTTGGCAAGATGTCCAGGGTGTGCCGCGCTAAGGTCGAATGTCCGGATGTCTCAGATCCAAGCTAAAGCTGTGCCCTCAGACTCCGGGTCCACATCTGCCTGGCTGAAAAAGCCCAGAGGGACACCACCTGAGCCAGTCGGACGGAGAGGTTGCCTAGAGAGCGAAAGATGCGAAGCCACGGGACAGGTCAGGGTAGTCCCACTTTACTCATGTCAACTTCTTTGTCACGAAAGTTGGCCAAATTCTGAGCCTGAGCTCATGGCCTGCAAACACCTGCAGGTAGTGCAGATCGAGCCATGCCGGAATGATGCCTTCGTCCAGCAACTTGATACGGACCTTAGGCACTTCGCGCATGGACAAGGTACTTTAGAAATCCGTGATTGGGTCTCCGGCAGCCTTTCCTATTGAAGCGGTGGAGGTTGCGCGAGCCTCTATGGTTTCCTCTACAGTGAACCATACATAGCCCTTCTCCTGCGGTACCTGCAGGGTATTGCTGGCTTCATGGAATGGCATCGCAAGAAGGCCCCTCTGCCTCTGGGTCGTCATGCTTCTTGCCGTTCAGGTTGGGCCCCAACCAGTCTAGGTCGGTGAGCATTGCCTCGTGCGCGGCTGTGGCCAGAAACCCTGCTCCGAAACAGGGCGCCATTCTTCCTGTCATCTCTTCATAGGTTTTTTGCTCACTCCACCCGAATTCGGGCTTTTCAGCTCTCCGCCGCGAAGGTCCAAGGCCGAAGCATAGAACTTGAAGCCGCGGCGTTGGTTTCCCTGGATTGCCATAGTTTGCCCGGGCCTTGTTGGCGGTTTAAAACTCTTTTGCGGTGCTTCAAGCATATTTGGTCAACAGGCGGAGCCGCACCACACAGCATCCAGTCCACACCGAAGCAACCAAGGATCACGCCCCGTTGCGGCCAAGCTGGCGGGACCTGGCAGGCTCAAAGCATCATACTACTTCTTCTGCTACGAAGGTGAGCGAAACAGCTTGCCTTCCAGCAAGTTCCAAAGCTTATCCTGCTCGAAGTAATGAAGACCTCACGCCAAACATCTTTGCTGAGGCACTCGCATCTGACACGACGCTCTCATGTCTACCCTTCTAAGGATCAAGCCAATGTTCAGCTCATGGTGTCCATTCTGAGGCCGAAGGCAAAGATGGTTTTAGGGAGTGCATGGAAAACGACCTGAAGCCTGTTCACACCTTCACCCGCCTTCCCATATCCTTCAAAGGTCCCGATTTTTCGCAGCCGGAAGGGCCAGCCGGCAATGCCTGGGCCGCTCCGCCGGACAGGATAGGAGAGGCGGAAATGGGGTTCCTGTGACAAAAGAAGTGTTGCGTTTTCCGCGTATGGTGCCTTCAACATCAGGGACTCAATATCTATCTTAAGCTGAAGTGAAGTCAAACAAAGACCCTTCTTCAGCGACAAACGCGGCCCTGGCGCTAGCTTTGCCACAGAATTCTAGGATACTTCTAGGATCAAGGCAGCACGTGTCCTGAGGTTCCGGCGCATGACGCATGGGTAGTATCCTGAGACCGGCATCTTTTAGCATAATGTGATCTCATCGCTTCCTGTGGCTGTCGCCGGCATCGGACTGGCTGAATGCTGGCAAGACGGGTCGCAGCTGTAATTGCACGGAACGGACGGTATTGGCCCCGGTTCACCGAAAGCATATTGTGCCAGCAAGGAGCCCCAGGTGGGATTGCCGGCAAAGTCCGCGATGCGAATCTCAGCCTTTTAGTGCGTTTGGGAGTGCCCGGCAAACATCAAGTGCGGAAAGGTGAGCGACCTCGATGTTGCCAACCGGCATCACTTTTTCGGAGAACTCCTGAAGTAGCAAGATTTGGCAAGCCACAATCGCGGCAGTATCAATCACCATTATGCCTGGAAAATCCTGGAAAGACATCGAAAGTGTGCAAACACGCATGACGAAGGCAGAGGACAGCAGCATTACTGTGTGCCAAAGCACGTGGTGCCATCTTTGCACGGGACGCCACGGGTGCCCTTTTGAGAACATCCGAGGGTTGCACGGCAAGGCCTCTTGCCGGAATGTCGGGTTCGAAAGCAGGAACATAGTCTTACAACTGATTGGCCCACTGGTGGATCCTGGTCCTAGTTGAACCGGGGCCAAAGCAAACTTGGAGCAGGCAGTTCAGGTATGTTGAGGTCTCATTTCTCGCATGCTCACGGCTCCCTGCAGATGCTCCTCTGCGTTGAGGCCCATGTGGACAACGTTGTTGTCCCAGAACCTGCGCGCCTGTGCGAAGGACTGCAGCGGGAGGACTTGTCCGGGACAAAAAGCGACGGGAGGCGAGTTCCCTGCCTGAACATCTGGCACATTGTGATTGTCACGCTTAGGGATGTAGTCTTGCAGCGGAAAGTTCCACGTACAGTCCTTGGCCAGGAACCGGGGAGCATGGGCCAAATCATGCAACGGTCTGCGAACTGTTGCGACATGAAGCAAGCTGAGGCAAGCTCACGAACGCCCTCGTATTGCATGCACTCAACCTGAGTCATGGACGAGCTTCGTGGAGAGTCTCTTTCTGTTTTGCCATTTCAGTGGCTTACTTACTTGACATGGACTTGTGGTCATTGCGGTGCTAAGCCTATCTTTCTTTCCATCTCCCTCCAGAGCTCGCATCTGTGACGTGAGGCCCAGGCGGTTAGGCGGCAGTTCTTCTCGGGAACGGGCCGCGACGTGCACAAATCCTAGTGCAACTATGGAGCACACTAGTTGCCGCCATGACTAGCAGGTTTCAACGTGCTGCAACTCAGCTCCGGGCATGTCGAGCTGCCGTGAACGTGACGTACTGCTCGCTAAGCCTCGGAGGCACAGGCACCACGCACCATGCCGTGGGCCAACGTGTGCCAAAATCACAGTCAAGACTTTAGACCTGGTCAGGGAAGGGATGTGGGGCTTGATCGGAAATCTCGTGCCGATGACGGACCACAGAATAGTTAACAGTGAAAGGACCGTGCTGCTTGCACATGCCAGTTCTCATATACCTACATCTTGTATGAGCATGTCCAGAATGAGCGCAAGTTCTATGAATCGACTCCTGAATTGAATCAATCGCAGCTGCAGAATTAGGTCAACTGTCGGGGGTTCTAAACCCTCATGTGCTGAGCCATGATGAGCATCCGACCTGCTATCGGTGTTCAACGCTGACAAGCTCGCAAAGAAATCAGATCTCTTCCCCTGTGGGCCAGATGCCATAGGAATGCTCAGGACATGTGAAAGACAGCGAAGACTGAACTGGACCTCCTGGAAGTCCTTGCTGCTGAACATCGCCAGAGGAGGAAAGTTGGTCCTCAGTTGCCGCTCCAGCGCAACGCAAGGCAGCGGAGTGAGGTTGGCAGGCCTATACTCGATTCAAGCGAGCTTCCATAGCATGGAGTTCCACCATAGTGGGCCACCAAGTGGGCGAGCTAGGTCGAGCTCACCACATGACTCTTCGGGCCTCCAGAATAGCTTCTGCTTTAGCCCGACCCTCCGAGCAGTGCAGGAAACAGCTAAGAGCCAGTCGCTTGAGGGATTTCCTCGGAAAGCACTCGAGGTCCTGCAATCGGCCGACAGAATCTAGGAGCTTCCATAGCGCATCGTCACACCACTCAGCAACGACTGGCCTGCGCCAACCATGGTGCCACACCGCTGAGATGTGCGATTTCCGGCGTCTTCTTTCTACGAGGTGGGCTGTTCTATTGCGCCAAGGACTACTGTGTGTCACCGTATGTTTGCAGGAATTGGCTGTTTGATGCATGCCTCCCTGCGGTCTGATTGGCTCTGGCTCGTTCCTAACCAGGGAACTATGCAACAAGTCTGTCTGCTCAAACCATTTGCATTCACGCCAACCCTGCATGAAGGGAAGCTCCTGTAATCATCAGTTGAGATCGACGCATCAAAAAAATCATGTGGGGCCAATCGACTTTTGCACAGCGGCAATAGCAGTCCAACATGCAGTGATAGCAACATTAAACGATATTTCGTCATTGCGACCCGCAAGACGCCATGTATTGCTGAGAAGTGCCATGGATTGCTGCCACTGCGCAGCTCTCTCACATGCACTCATGGTTGAATTATGCGTAATGACATCCTGCCGAACGTGGAGAAATGTCAGCCGGTCCAGGAGGGCCAGAGCTAGCTGCCATCGTGCAGCCTTCTGACATGCACTGATGGTCGAGTTGTAGGTGATGATATCAGCTTGCAGGCGCCCTGGCTCAACCTCTTTCAGAAGTTCCAATGCAAGCTGCCACTCCTCGCCCTTTTCGCATGCGCTGATGCATGCGTTGTATGTTATAAGGGACGGATCGAGATGCACTGTGCAAAGCTGGCGCAACATGTACACAGCATACTGCCACTCAGAGTTCTTTTCACAGGCAGAGATGACTGAATTGTATGTGATGACATCCAGTTGAAGCTGCTGTTGCTTCATCTGGTCCAGATGCCAGATGGAGGTTTGCCAACGGCTTGATTTCTCATATGCCGCCAATACTGCGTTGTACGTCACTGTGTTTGGCAAGAGCTGCTTGCGTGAAAACACATCGCTCATTAGGTACAGGGCCATTCGCCAATGTCCAACTTTTTCACAGGCACTTATTGTAGCATTATACACGATCACATCCGGCACTACCTGAATGCGCTCCATCTCGTCGAGCAGCAGCAGTGCACGCTGCCATTGAGCAGCTCTCTCACAAGCTGTACTCGCCGAGCTGTAAGTGATCGTGTTTGGCTCTAAACTAATGACTTCCATCTCCCGCAGCAGCTGCAAAGCATGCAGCCACATTGCGGACTTGCCACACGCACTTATGGTGGCACTGTAAAGAATGACATTCAACTGCAGCCACTCCCCGTGGGCTGCATTGAGCATCTCCAGGCCAGTCTTCCAATCCGAGGCAGCTTCACACGCACTAACTGCCGCACTGAATGTGACAATGGTAGGCTGCAGGTGCAGCTTACTTATACTCTGCGTCAGAAGCAAAGCTCTCGAACTTTCTGCAGCCCTCCCAAAGGAGCTAATCAATGAGTTGAGCGTAACAATCGTCGCCTGCGTGTGTGTGGCCTGCATCTTATACAGCAAGCTTTCGGCCCGTGACCACTGTGAGGTCCTCTCCAGAACAGCAACCACAGCATTGCATGTCACTGAATTCACTTCTAGTTGACAGCTCTCAATGTCGCGCAGAAGCAGCACAGCATCTGGCCAAGATCCACGTCCTCTGTGCGAACTGACCATGGTCGAAAAAGTGATCAAGTTGCGCTCTAGGCGATGCTTTCGAATGTCCGCGACGGCTTGGACGGCACGCTGCCACTGGCAGGCCTTCTCTAATGTACCAAGTGCTGAGTTGCATGTTACCACATCGCGCCGACACCTGCGGCTTTCGGTTTCTTGAAGAAGCTGGAGACCTCCTGTCCACTGCTCCCCGCATCGGTGGATTGCTTTGTTGTGTTCTGTGATGCTCTCGGACGGCCGAGAGGAGAAATCCATGCACCGTCTTGCCCGCACAAGCGTGCAAGGCCCAAAGTACCTGGTGCGACTGTGACTGCTATCTTATAGTCTCGGGGGAGCATGAGTTTGTGCTGGGCGAAACTCGCTCGCTCCCCCACTCGCGGCTTGCTTTCGGATCAAGGCCTTTGGAGCAACGGTGTCAGCTCGTTTCCTGTCTTGAGATTCTTCAGGGTTCTTCAGATGAAGAGCTTGCAAGGGTAAATTCTAGCCAACGTTATGGAAATCGACACCCGGAAACCCTGAAACCCCGAAAGCTTCAACCAAGCTTTCCTAGTATTCAGCGAATGTAGGGTTTTTGTGTTAAAAGCTCAAAACAGTCCTCTTGCTCAAGCTAATCTAGCACTGGGTCCTTGCAACTACACCGGAAATGTCTTCTGTGCAAACGTGCTATGCTCTCAGCTCATATTTTACTCGGCCCGGGTTGAATAAGCCTCAGACCTCAAATCCCGAAACCGCAAACTCTAAAACCGCAAGTAAACACAGGCTTTGCGGTTTACTTTCCTAAGCACCCTAAGGTCCAAAACCATTCCCAAATCTGCACAGTCCAAATGCCTACAAACCCTGAAGCCGAAAAAGCTGCCAGGCACCGGAGTGAGTTCTCCAACTTGTTAACCTCGAACGCGCTTGCAGAGGTGCGCGGAAGATGGCCAGCTCCTGTAAGCCAGGCCAAGCGTGGCTTGTCTTGCGTAAGTTTGGGGCTTCATGGCCTCTTTTGGGACAGAAACTGTAGCAGTCAGCATCTCTGGTCCTCTGAGATGACAAGCTGGGCATTGAAGAAGGCTGCGACTGCCGTGATGCTATGCTATACTCGCATCACGCACGCAGCCTTGGCTTGGATTTTTTGCACATAGTTTGCATGGCAATCTTGAGTTTCGAGTTCACGAGTGGTGCCAACACAGATTTCCGAGGACTACATACAGAACATACTGCATGCAGCAGGCTGGCCTCCTATGCCGAGGCCTAAACTCTGTGCGTCTCAAGCCCCAATGCTAAACTATAAACCCCTCGGCACCTCAACACAGCACACGACCAACCACCCCGCCAAAAAAAAAAAAACACGCGTCCCAGCAACACCTCCCAGCGTCTTGTCCCGTCAAACGTCTCAAGGCGCTGATCTAAACCCTAAACCTTGCACCTCAAATGCCCTAAGCTCCTGACAACCCAAGCAGCCGGCCATGGCCAGGTGAGTCGAGAAACCAACGTGCTCCAAATCCCCATGGACGGCAAAGAAATGCTGGAGGGTTGGGGGCCGGGGGTCGTTGTGAATATCTCCTGGTCGTAAAGCACTTCTTAGTAGTTATCGAGTCTCCTTTGCAGAAGGGGAGGAAACTCCGGTCTCGGGTCTGGGGCTGTGATTCATGGACCAGGGTTGCAGCCAACATGCAGACCTTGGTTCGCAACTTGGGCTTCAGGGGAACTTTGCAGCGTCAGCTCCCTTGAGACATGGATTGGCTGATCTCGAAGCATCTAGGACGAGATCATCGCGGCTTGTTGCACGGAAAACCTTTGGGAAAGAACGAGGAAGCTGGCAAAGACTGTGCAAGTACTTTTCGGCTGCCCGCTACGAAATCGAAACTGTGCTCTTTGATGAAGCCACAGGCCGTAATCAGCCCGCAAGAAGCGACTAAAGCTACAAGTACAAGTACATTACTATTCCCTAAACCCGAAGCATCTTGAAGCTGTCTCTATCCAAGTCGGCGGACCAAACACTCCTCTTTGTCGCGCATGCATCTCAACTCCAAGCAAGCCGTAGATGCCCGTTGGCACACAATTGAAAAGGGAACCGCAATGGGGGGCGTGGAAGTAGCATGGAAGATTCCGACTCCTCCCCACGCGCAAGCATGCCCTAGGCCCTAGACGTGTGGGTCGATGCCCTCAACTAAGGAGACCTCCACGAGGTTCCGGCGCAACTTGAGGACTGAACGTAGCAACATAGCTACAAGAACCGCCAGCAACAGGGAAAGTATGGCAAAAAGCTTCGCAGCGAGCGTCCATTGTCCTGGCCTTGGTGCTGCACTGCAAAAGCACAGAACCCGGAGCTCAGGTCTGAGTCAAGTTGCGGGTCTGGGGCTCCTGGACTTGACATCACCGATCGTGATGCAACGAGTTGCAGGAGTCCTTTCGAACTACAAGACTCTTCAATCGGATTCGGGCGACACAGGGGCCGAGACACGCCGGCCTCCAAGGCGGTACCCTGCAAGAACGAACTGCTGCTCAGAAAACTCCTGCTGCAACAGACACATCCCGAACTGCAGGCTTATGCTGACGGACTGTGGTTGCAACATGTACCATGCTCCAGCCTTCACCCACGCTGCATAATCATCCGGAATGGGTGACTCTCGTGTAATGCCAGCGTACGCTCGCTCAACGCCATTGTTGAACGTGTCGTTAGACCACGAAAGGAATACTTGCTTGCAGACGTCGAACGGCTTGACAGTGGCAGCACGTCCGGCCAGCCTGTCTAACACAACTCTCCGTGGAGCAACTCACACGGGCAAAAACATGCAAAAACATGGACCTGCCCCAGATTTTGCTAAGCCAAGTTGCAGAGCATTCCAGCAGTCATGCAACTCATCCTCGACATAGCGGCCGGCGAAAGCAGGGGACGTTTTCGGATACTTGGCCACCAGGGCAGTTGCATTTGCTGTCAGCTGCTTGCGCACCTGGGTCTGCACCAGACTGCCGAAGCTTGTTGGGCTTCAGTGACGAAATTCGTGCAAGCACACGGGGCGTTGAGAAACAGCCAGCAAACTCGAGAGGAAGGATGGACTTCCAACTTAAAACTACCGATTCTCCTACATCTCCCACAGTACTTCTGTGACGAGGAGCGTTGGGGAGCACGAATACACAGCCTATCATCCGACAAAGAGACTAACTTACACATGCCTGCTGCGAGCTGACGATGTCAACATTCACATGTCTGCACATGTTTGACTGCTGTGCCGGAGGCCGAAGAATGTCCGACACTTACTGGTGCTGAATTCGCCGCGGCTGTTCCACACTTGTCGTCCTCCCTCGAAATGCATCTACCTCATCCGACTTGCGTGATCTGAGCTAGAAGATCGCTCTTGCCATACACTGAAACCAATGAACGAGACGGTGCAAGCCGGAAAGAGTTGCACGTGCACCTTTCGGTCAACCTCATTGACACATGAAAGGGGAACAGACATGCGAGTTTGAGGGCACTCTCGTTCACGGAACCGTTTGTTGTATATTTGTTCAGCCCTTGCTTCTTGCAGTCTGCTATTGATCTGCTTTTCGTCTTATCCTTGCAAACACACAGGAGCCACAAGGTCAGTCTTTTGGTACCGGAGAGCTCAGGAGCCAGTACCACGTGCGACCAAAAAACAAGAGGAACTCCGCTGCCCGTGAGGTAGGTTTCTCGTCATCTCTGGGCAATCTTGCACGCATTCAAGCAGCTCTCACGTGGCACTTGGCTCAAAATTCAGACATTATCGTAGCCACCACCTACCAGAGATATCCAAGGCTGCGAGCTGGTTTGTTCTTCTTTGTCTTGAGAACTGCCTCTTGTCAAACCTTCGACTCATGGATGCGAACCGCAAGCAAACAGACTGGAGTCAACCTCTTGCGTGGACATTGTCTGATGTTGATCGACAAGCTAGACAACCCTGCAAAGCAGGCACTTGCTGCTTCATAGTGGCAAACACGAACCACCTGAGGTCCTGTACCTGAGGGCCCAGCAGCGTCTATCTGCGGCGACCAGTTGACAACGTAGCTGCAAGCCCCAGAGTCCCAGTAGGCGTGCAGGTTGTTCGCACACGGACTTTCAATTGGGATCCTGCGGAGACTGCTCGCTTCCAGTTCTGTCACCTTTGAGCCTTGCGAGGTGCTTAACTATGTATGGAAGACAAAAAGAGCTACCATGAGCTATCGTAGTACTGTACCCGTTTTCCCAAGTTGGCAGACAACCCGTGGAGAGCCTGTTGCCGCCCAGATCACTGAACGGGAAGTGCCCAAGACGGTCGTTGTCAAAGTATCCATCACAACTGTGCAGCGGCTGATGGATGTCGCCCACAACATGCAGCAGCCAGCGAATGAAGAAGTTATGTGTGAAGCGAGAGTTGGAGCTGCCTCGGCTACTCCGAATCATGCAAGGAGACTAGTGGCTACAGGCTGAAGACATCTGAAATCTGAAGACAAGGGTATGGCAAACAGAACCAAGCTTCCCAAAGAGATGAAGCCAGATGTCATCGTGTACAGGGCAGATGGATTGTTCTGCCAATTATTGTTGCTGCCAGCTGGAAGCTTCATGTTGTCGGGATTGTACGGCCTTCCCTCAGCTGAGTTCACGACAGCGAGGCAGATTGACAAAAAGACAGAGCCCTGCCGGTGTGCGAACTTTGGTCTCGGAAACCCGTGGCCGCGGATCACAAAATGAAAACGCTAGAAAAGCTTGGACTCGGACAAACTACCAAAGACACAACTTTTCACGGACTGACGCACACGCCTTTTGCACGAAAGTGACTCCCACCTGGTGCACAAGCACAGGTCCACGAACATCGAGAAGGGGGGACTCTCGTGGTGGCGGCGGAATCGGCCAGGTAACAGTCGTCCCCCTCGAACAATTCCATTTCGTTGGCAGGAAAAAAGTAGGGCACGCACTTCGCCAAGAGTCACCCTACCTTGACAAAAGGAAATGCGCAAACACGCATGCTGCAGTTCATGAAGAAGGAACCGCGGAATGGCAACAAGGGCGGCGTCCCTGAGCGGCAATTGCTGACGATTACCTGTTGTAGCCTTCATTTTTTGTTTCTGCTCAAGAGGTGAGATATGCAATTCGATAGCCGACTGCAGTCAGTAGATAATTAACCAAATGGTTGCACGACAGCAGACAGCTCTGCAAGCGCTCTCATTGCAACACCAACGCAACATCCTGCAATGGTGTTTATCTTGAGCATTCTGTGAACACTCTGCCTCTCTAAACACTGCAGCACGAGTCAGAGGGCCGTAGGAGCGTTCTTTTGATCTCATCTCGTGCATGACCCTCTCATGCCAGTCTGAGAGTCGTTGAAGTGCCAGTTGTCAAAGATGTGCATGTTATCAATCACGTCCTGCACAGGACTGTATGTGTTGCTGAGCTGGAGGACGGTTGAAACCTCTTTGCGTGCCCCGGCGCACCGTGCGGCAGTATCTGCCGGAGCACTTGATCAGGTCTGGCCAGAGTGCTGCCGTGACCACGTCGGAGGCTGCCGGATAGTCGAGTGAAAAGTCCTGCAGCTACAGCTCTCTGCCACTCCTCTCTTGCTGATGCCAGGACCGACACATGCAGTTCCCTGCAACCCAGCTCGGAATTCCTCGGCACATTCGAATCACAATCCTGCAAGATTTCGTCGAGGTGGGTCAGCTGCTGCGACGTCAGCTGCTGCCTGGCGACTTCAGCCTGAGAACACAGGATCTTCAGAACCGAACCCAACAGCATCAGCCCTGGCGGATATCTCGCCCAGGTGCCACCATCATGTGGCCATGGTCCCACCACGCGTTCGCTGAAGACAGCAATGTGAAGGCAATCAGCAGCATGGCGTCGACAAACGCGGGTTTATGAAGCTGACGGATGAGTCAATGTTCGAGTATGGGTATGAGAAGAAAGAGAGACTGGGAGTTTGTCGAATCTAGTATCCGTTTGACTGCGGAGGCGAAAGTCGGAATCTCCGCGGACAAGTCTACTAGGAATACGCAGGTGACGGCATCTGGGCTGTCGGACTCATGAATGACAAAGCGTCTGATGCAAGGCTTATGGGCCCAAGCTGTTGCAGCCGACTGCGACTTGCTTGAATTTCAACCCTCGTGGTGGCCGGAGAAGTTGCTCAGACCTTGCCACAGGTATTGAAGACAATGAAAACACCAGGAAGTCAAGTGCTATAAGTATCATATCTATCAATGAAACTTTCCGGCAAGTCTGAACACCGCTTTAACCCTCTGGGACTGAGATCACAGAGTGTCGACGCCAAGTCTGCCCTCTTCTGAATCGGATTTTCTGGGGCCGATGCCTCGCTGTCTGGGCTGGGGGTCAACCTACGACTACGTAGTCACTACGTAGTCACTACATCACCTTCGTGGTTTGCACGAGATCTGGCGGAAAGTCAGAAAGCTTGATAGTGATGTGACATCTCAGTGCAGGGCGTGCGTACTGGCATACCTACGACTATGTCATCACACGCTGACCACATCTCGCGCCCGAGAAAGCTTAGTTGGAAAATTCCCACACAGCAACCTCTGCATCATCGCCTGCCTGAAGCCAAGAGAGCACAGAATGTGTCAATGTCACATACGGACTGACGGACGGGCACCGTGCTCACTCAAGGCCCGGGCAGTTGCGAGGAAGGTCCGGCCAGCAAACCTGATCTGCCAGGGCATTGATACACAGCAGCACATGTGACAGGTAACGAGGTGCGCCACGCAGGGCGATGCTGCGAGATGGAATCTGGGGACGACACTGAGATTCTCCGGGGCACCACGCGACGCAATTGACGTCTCCTTCATGAGCTACTTCCTGGCAGTCAGGGGGCCATCGTAAAGGGGATAGTCTGCCTGAGTAGTAACTCAGGGGACCCGCATCCAAACGCAAAAGGGAAGAGCATCACGACTGCTCATGACAAGACATGTCAGGCCGGCATTTGCTATACAGGCCCATTCCAACAGGCTCGATGCGTCCTGGGATAATTGAGTACGGCTACATTATCATTCTACATGCAAACCCCTGGACAGTACACGACACGCAGAAAGCAGCCGCATATGAGCAAAAACATGTTGATGGCTCGCACCCTGTCTTCTTCTGCAGCCAGGGCTGTGGCCCCGCCACAGGCTCTAATGGCTGAATTAAAGGTAATGTCATCGCACAGCGCGAACTTTTGGGCAGTGTCAACCTGTGACAGGGCCGCTTGCCATACGGCCGCCTTCTGGCACGCGCTTGCAACTGAGTTGTAGGTTACTTGAGTCTGCTGCAAGCCGACGTACCCCATTCGGCTCAGCAGCAGGAGTGCATTCTGCCACTTGGCTGATTTCTCGTAGGCACTTATCATGGCATTGCAGGAAATGGTATCGACTGACTGGGATGTCGCAGCTGCACTAAACAGCATCAATCCGCGTCTCCATTCTTTGGCTTTCTCGCATGCACTGATCGTTGCACTGCAAGCCACTGTATTGCAGCGAATCTGAAGGCTGGCCATTTCCTGGATCAGCAGAAGAGCCTGCCGCCATCGATGGCACTTTTCAAGAGAACTGATCACTGAACTGTAGCTGACTACGTCGCATTGGATATGCCGGGATGCCATATGCGATAACAGAAGAAGGCTAAGCTGCCACTCCAAAGCCTTCCCACACGCACTGATTGCTGCGTTGCATGAGACGACATCCGGCTCCAGCCAGCCGTCGCCTATTAGCTGAAGCAACCACACGGCCGATTTCCATTCTGAAGCCTTCTCGCAAGTGCTCATGGCTGCATTGTATGTGATGAGGTTTGGCACCAGCTGCTGCGAAGCTGCCTGTCGCAGAAAATGCAAAGCGTGGTGCCACTCCGAGGCGCCGTCGCATGCAGTGATAGCAGCATTGAGAGTGACTACGTTTGACTGAAGGTGCACCAAGCAACGCTCGAAAAGAAGGGCTGCTGTCTGCCATGAAGAGGCTTTGCCAAATGTGTTTATGCATGCATTCTTTGACACAGTGTCCGGTTGCAGCTGCTTCACAAAACTGTTCTCTCCAAGGCAGATGGCTACTCGCCAGGCTGCTTCTGCGGCCACATGGCTCACAGCGGCATTGTGCATTATCAGGCTTGGCTCCATTTTGTGATGTTCTAGCTCAGCCAGTAGGTGTAGCACTCTTTGCCAAGCTCCGCGCTGCTCCTTGAACAGGAGGGATCCGAAAGATATCTGATTCAGTCGAATTTGCAGACTCCGAACCCTGGAGAAAAGGAAGCATGCCACCGGCCAGTGTGCATGTCCACAGGCGCGCAGAGCTGCCGTGTGAGTGACTGTACTCGTTCGCAAAGTGGCTCCCGTCATTCTGTGCAGCAGAAGGGCGGCTTGCTTCCATGCTGTCGCCGTCTTGCAAGCAGAAATTGCACGGTTGTAAGAGATGGAGTCAACTTGCACTTCCGCAGCCTCGTGCAGTAGATGAACAGCATCCTTCCAGTCGGTCCCACACTTGCTGACTTTGTGGACAGCGACCGGCTGTAGTCGCTGTGCCGGTAGATCATGGGCTCGAGCGCATCCCATGTTCACATGATTCTTCTAGCAGAATCCTAGATGATCGCGCGACAAATCAGTTTGCACTCATGACTTACAATACACGAACCGCAACAGATGGAAACAATCGCACAGCGATGGCCGTCTGAGGATAAAGCACAGCCTCCGAGTGCAAAGCATGCAAGCGAGCATGACGCGTCATGAGTATGGCGAGGAGGGATGTCACTAATTCTATGCGCTTGATTGTCCGACGCCTTGGAGCATGCTCATTCCGGGAAGGTTGTGTTTGCGAGCCAGGCAGGGAAGTCATCAAAAAGCTGACACCACCACGCTTCGAAACTTCGATTCGGATTCGGCTCTTACAAGCTCGGGCCCGGCGGCTCCTCTGGCCGGAAGATGCGGAGCCGATTGTCTCCGCAGGCAGAGGCCAGGAAGTCGCTGCATGACCAATCCGTGCAGTAGACCTGCGAGGATACAAAGAACCTCTTGGGTACACTGAGCTCTCAATCCATGCATCGTAGTCCAGTCACTTTACGAGGCTGGTCTAGTCAAGCATCGACTGAACAAGACTTTTTCTTCGGGGAATGTGGTACCGGAGTCTGCAGATGCAGGAGACAGCTTCTACTTTGCGGTTTACCGGCGCTCATGCGCGTCGCGTGTTTTGTGCTGCTTCACCAAAGATTGCTGGGGAAGGTGGAAAGGGCTCGGTACTGTATGCGTCTTCTTCAACGATATAATATCGCTGCCTCGAAATATGAAACTACTGCAGCATCGCGTAGCATCACACACACACACACAGAGCGGGTTTTCTGCACATCTTGGCCATATTCGTTATTGTGCGGGGCATGGACAAGTATGTAGGTCGCACTTGCACTTTCTGAAGTCTGAGACGCAAGCTGGTCGAGGATGTTGATCCTTGATGACGCTGACCTGGATTAAGGGCAATTGCCTGGCAACTGCACGTTCCCATTCCCCTCACCTCCCGCCCTCCTTTCCTGCACCTCCCCAGCAGGAGGAAGAGGCTCGAAAGCAGGGGCACTACTCGAGGCAGTTCTTGGAGGACACGTTGAAGGCACTCTGTCCAGAGTCGAGACAAGGTGACCAGGGCCCGATTACTTTTCCACTGCACCGGGTGTAGAAGGGGGACCTGTTGATGCAAGTACCTCCTAAAACACGCTCACTGCAAGTGGACCAGGGACGCTGCACACGCCCAGCCGCAGCAGGCGTCGTTGGGCGCTGATCTGCAAGTGCTTCAGGCATCTTTATTTTACATCGCTCGGAACGACCGCACAACATGGTCCGCTGCGGTGCCTCTATCGACTGTGGCTGGCAAAGGCTAGCGTGGGACTGGATAGGGTTTAACTGCATACCATGATACGGCTCGGGGCAGCAAGGAGCATCATAACTGCTACAAGATCCTGTCTTGCCTCAGCGAGATATAGCGAGATCAAGTAGAATCATGTATTATTTGAGCATGCGCATCACACTTATCGACTTGTCCCAAAGCCTGCAAGCTTTGTGGCCTGAAGTTGTAGCCTCAGTGCAGCGGCTGAAGGCAGCCAAGGGCCAAAGGCCGGATTTATCCACTGAAAAGCAGAAATTTTGTGGACGTCGCAATGAAGATGTGCTGGTTGCTGGAGAGCCGCAGCCTCACTGCTGCCGTTGGCCACTGGCTGTGTGACAGCTTGCCTGGTGCAGGTTGGCAGCACTTGATGTCACTGAAGGGGACAATCGTCGAAGGTCAGCCAAGCTCTGCCAATTTGTGAAAATCAGGCTCTCGCCGAGCCCTTCTGCACAAGGTGGGGCCCCGGCGGCGGCGCAGCAGACGAAGAGGCCGGTTTGACCAAAGCTCCTGTGCCGTCCGGCTGCAATCGCCATCGTTTACGTGATGCAATGCAGTCGCAGATGCTGTTCAGATGCGGGGTGGGTCTCCTCGAAAAAGTGGCCTGACAGACTGGGCGAAGAGCAAGTCTTCAGCACCTCACCAATCAGGGGCAAACGAGGTTGGGGTCAACGATGGCCGATCGTACTTGAGTCCCAGGCTTGCTGTTGTGACTTCAACTTGTTCAGCCTTCAAGGGGGCACGACTGTGATCCGACACTTCAGCGATTTCCAGTAAACACATTTAAAAACTGAAAGGGGCAACACAGGGTTGCGCGTGACTGTCCGACTGTCCCTGTTCATTCCAGCCCAGCGCTGTTCAAAGGCCATGTTGTGACATGGGTCACCATGACGGGCAGCTCCTGTTTGACAGGCTCTGTGCTGTGGCTTTCCACGGGCCTCCGGCATGGGCGTGGCAAGCAGCATGGCCCAACAAGCGAGTCCAATTCTGTGGATCCCTGCTCCCCTGTTCTTGCCTGAAGCCTGCTGGAAGGGTTGCAGAGGGAGCCCAGATCCGCAAGGTCCCATCGTCGGAACCTGGGGAAGCAGATGGAGCGAGCTTACTTTGTGTTTACACTCGTCTACAGACTCGGAACATCCGGTTGCCACGCTCGTCTGTCTGACCGAGTTTCGACGGCTTGTGAGAGTTGTGATAGTCTTGTCCAGTAAGGCGAAGGCAGGACGCGAAATGCGATCCTTTGCTGTCGAAGCTCATGGACCAAACCTGGCAACAGTAGTTTGCATGCAGGATGCTGCAGGTGCTCAAATCTTCACGAAGCTGATAAGACCATACATGGGCGGAATTGCTGAATTTTGCTGCAACTGCTGTGCCCTCTGGCAAGCACTGATCGCAGAGCTAAAGGAAATCTCAGTGGACTCCAGTTTGCTATTGATTAGCTCTAGGAGCAGATGAAGCGCCATCTCCCACTCAGCCGATTTCTCACAGGCGCTGATCGCCGCATTGAAAGTGATCACAGATGCTTGGATGGTCTGAGCGGGCAGACTTCTGAGCAAACTTAGGGCCTGCTGCCAGACGGAACCTTTCTCACAGGCACTCACGAGGCTGCTGTACGTGATCACGTCGGGTTGGAGGGAACGAGAAAGAAGCAGCGAAAGGAGACTCAGGGCTGCGGTCCAGTTTGCAGCTCTCTCGCAAGCAGTGATGGCTGCGTTGTACAGAATAATGTCTACTTGCAGCGCTTCGCCTTCGGGAATCTGCAGCAAGACCAAAGCCATCTGCCACATGGAGGACCATCCGAGTGCACATATAGCCGCACTGTAACTAATCACACTCGGGGCGATTCGCTTCTCCTGAAGCTTTCCGAAAAGGAGCAGCGCAAGCTGCCACTGCTGGGCCTTCTCGCAGCTACTGATAGCCGAGTTGTAGGTGACCACGTCAGGCTGAAGCTCATTGCGGACATTCTGCATGTCCAACATCAATGATATTACCATCTGCCAAGCATTCATCTGTTCACAAACGCTCAGCATGCTGTTGAAAGCAATCTCGTTGGGTCGCAGGTGCTGGCAGCTTTGCATAGAAAGGAGTGCGAGTGAGCAGACCCAGTCCTGCTGCGACTCATGCACAGCTGCTCCAATGCCAGCATTGAAAGAAACAGCATCAGCTTCCAGAAGGAGGCAGGACGTAGTCGTCAACAGATAGAATGCTCGCGGCCACGCTGACTTGCGACATGCGCTGATTGCAGTATTGAGCGTGAAGATACTGGCCTGTATGTTCTTGCTGAACATGGTGCGTGTCAAGGCAACCGCATGCTGCCACTCTACGGCTGCACCGCACGCTGCAGCAACAGCACTGTACGATATGACGTCTGTGCGCAGCTGCCGCTTTTCGATGTCGGCCACGAGCAGAAGTGATCGCTTCCAACATGTCGATTTCTCGCAGCTGCTGATTACCGCATTGTAGAATACCTCATTCGGCCAGACGGTACAGACCCGGGCCTTGGTCAGGAAATGAAGAGCCCACTGCCATTGCGATGCTTTTCCACAAACATTCGCCGAAGAGCAGAACGTCACGACATCTGGTTCCAGCTGCTCTTCTTCCATGGTGCTCAAGCATTTCAAGACCTGCTGCCACTGGCTTCTGCATCGACTGATGGCCTTGTTGCACAGGACAACTTCAGGCCGTGAAAGGCAGAACTCTTGCTGTGCTTCTTGTGACATGGAAAAGATGAGCAAGACTGCCTGACCGTCGCTGGAAAGTTGCAGTGGGCCGAGGAGGAGCTAAACCTGTCTTCAGGTGGCCGAACATGATCTGTCCGGATTTGGTGGGAGTATCCGGTTAACCCGAAAACTTGAAGTCTTTCAGAACTCGAACGAGAAGATGTCAGGTTCAGTGTGCGGTCCCTTGCTCATTTGTCTGGCCCATCTGCGGCTGAAAATCCACCTCTAGCAGCGGAGCTTCGAGGCTGGACTCTGACCATGCCAATGTCCGCAGTCCGGCTGACCGTTCAACAAGTAACCGAGCTTGGCTGAAACTGCTGCGATTCGATTGCTTGTATCCAAGCTGAATGAGTCTGCGAGATTGCGCACATGCACAAAGCGCATCAAAGCGCTCACACACGCGCAGAGACATACCGGTATTGACATAGTCATACAGGCAGGTGCAAGCGTTCAGACATGCACACCTGCATGCACGCATACATAATGCGTACATACATACATACATACATACATACATGCATGCATGCATGCATGCATACATACATACCTGCACACATACATACATGCGTACATACATACTTATACTTACTTCCTTACAGACTTACATAGATACACAGATGCATAAACAACTGTGTATGAGTATACATCTGCTGTGCACACAGCGCCCACGGGTCTGCCAATGTAAATGGTACAGATCGTACAGCGACACTTGACGACCCTCTGACCGGAGCGAGTCAAGAACGACAACTCGCCGATGGAGCTGTGCTGCCGTGGCCCTCCATGGTCTCTTTGCAGCACCAATCGTCTCCGTCGGGGCCCCAGACCTGAGCACGGAGAGCAGAGATTTTCAAGTTTCACCTTTGGCTCGGCTGGCCTTGATCGTGTCGTCGTAAGAGCACGAAAAGAGCACCTCCTGTTGAGGATGCCATCTCACGGCCTTGACGTCCTGTCCAGGGCAGGGCATATCATCATTGGCTCCATTCTGGCAGTGCACGGCTCGCTTCAAGAGGGTGCGTCGCCTGGGTGTGGGACTGAAGCAGCGCCACGCACTCGTACTCATCGGTCTCCTCCGAGTCATACACCCAGACCTGGCACAGCTCAGGACTTCAGTTTAACACCAGCGTCTTGCTCAGGCCAATATAGGCCAGGTCTGCAGAGCGATCACCTGGAGCTAGACGAACCAACACCGCTGAAGCCGTGTGAGTCCGAGTTTCCCTCTGAGGTTGGGGCGGCTGCAAGAAGCAAACAAATTGCCTGAGGGACTGAAAGCCACGGACCTGAGTCGGAAGCACGGAGCTTGCTGAAAGAATCATGACCATCCGAATCGAGACTGGAGTAGTCATAAGATCTGATTTGAAAGGCAACGGCATTTGGCAAGTTGTTGGGAGGGGTCACTTCAGAAGCAGCATGCAACACTTATAATAAGCAGCTGCTCGCACTCAGTGGATCCTTCTTTCAAGCGCAGCCATGGCCTTCAAGGCAGCCCTGTGCAGCCTGAGTCCACAGCTTGACTTCGTTTTCATGGCCGCTCAGCACGGTCATGCAGTCAAACTCAATTCTGCCTGACAAGTTCACAGCGAGAACAAGGAAACTCAATGTTGCAGGGAATACGTCGAGCGCCTCGAGTGTCGGTCCCTGGAATAACTCTCCAGACCGAAATGCTGGCCTCATGCCGGGAGTCATAGAATCCGCCCATCCCGGCTGACAGGCACCAAGGCTTGGACATCAAACGAAGCTGCTGCCAGAAGCTTGCCGCAAGGGCTCCACTGCAGACAGAGTGTTCTACGACTACGAGTCTCAACACGCTTAATGGTAAGGTATCGCGAGGCACCGTCACATGTGTTTGCAAAGACCCCTGATTGATCTGCGCACCGCAAGAGAGCGCAGCGTGCGAGAGTGGCGCTCGGAGACGTCAATCTCCTGAGAGAGGGCCCAAGATTCCTCGGCTGTGTGTGTCCCACAGGATGACAAACCAAACTGAAAGACTCTACAGGGTCTGGCTTTCTGCACATGATTAATCAGTAATGCAGCAATGCATGCACAGGTCTTGATGTCTGTGTGCTTGTTTCCAGCAGCCGGCTGCAATGTTTCGGACGACTGCTCATGGTCTGCAAGAGTTTGCAGGGCTGAGCATCTGGCCTGGTGTCCGGGGTCTCTGGTGCCACATGTCCAGATGCGAATGGTCAGATCCGATCCTGATTTTGACGTGGGTGCTGCCCAAGAGCACCGAAGCACTGCACAATAACCAGCAGGCCTGACGAGGCGAACATCAGCCTTCAACCAGCAAGAAAAAAGCTGCTGGCCGGGATTTACAGACTGTAGCCCATATTATGCTCGAAGCGACTTGACATCCTTGTTTGAGCCGCCGGCTTGGGCGAACTGGGTCTCCATGCCACGTACCATGCGCGCTCGTCGTGACCCCTGCGACGGGCCAGGCCAAGGCAAGTAAACATGCTATTATATGCTTCACACTGGCATGAGAACAATCTCAGGCGGGCCGGTCGAGATTTGTGAATGAGCAATGCAATCGGCATCCTGCCTAAGAGAACACACCTTCCGCAAGGACGGAGCCGCCATCGCGCCGCAATTGCACGTGATGGCAGCGTGCTAGATTGCTGAGGACTGTCTCGCTCGATATCGGCTGTGCAGATCTTTGTCCCACGATGGACCACCTGAGACCCTGGCTTCAACACTTTCATTGAAACTGTCGGCTCAAAGGCGACCCTTTGCTGAACTGGCGACATGTCCTGCCACTTGCATGCGCAATCCGGATACAGCTTGCTCCGAGACCAACACCAGGGACGATCTGCCGCATGTGCATTATGCATTGCGAGGAGACCTTTCGCCCAGAGTCACATCTGCATTTGCCGACCCACCGCGTGGATAACCGACTGCGTTCGGTTGCATCAGGCATGTCAGCATACCAGATTGTGTTTTGTTGATGTAGGCTGCCCAAGCAAGTTTGAAATATAAATTGAGTTCGGATGCGTTGTCATAAAAAAGCACTGAACGAGGGCAACGAGGGTGGCAAAGCTCGCTCCTCAATGCAAAAAAGCGACTCTGAATCGTTTGTTTACAATCCGACAAACTCGTCTAGGCTTGTCCTTGCGGATAACGTGAAACAGTCTTAGGCGATGCTGCTGTCTTCAGTTGTGCAGATGTACGCTGCGGCTATGTTGCCGAATGATAGCGGATCTGCCGTCTGTTGTACTGACACTTTGACGGGGGGAGGGAGGGGCAGGCGCGGGCCACCAGAAGGGGGCTCGAGGCTTCTGTACGTGAATCGTTGTCCTTGCAACCCCTCATTGACAGTGTCGACGCTCGACCGTCTTGTTCGACTTCAATGGCGACGAAACCAACGTCGCTCTGTATGTATGTCACGGCGGCAAAGGGTGGGACAGGATCGCTGAAGGGGTTTAAATAAAAATTCGATACAAGTAAACTGGGTTGCTTTAACATCTTCTCACACACCCAATCAGCATTTTTTCTCACCGCTGCCATCTCCAAGCGTGGCCATCTCCAGGTCCCTCCGACGCATGCACATCCAGCAGTTGGTTTTCTGCAGCAGCTGCCCAAGGCCTTTGGCCTCACGTTCAAGCGAAAAGCTAACGACCACGCACATACACCACCTGTGTATATTTGGCACAGACAGGCAGACGGACGGACGGACAGACGCACATACACGTTACGCATATGTTCATGTGCTATGTTGGGATAGTGCGGTCTCGTCGCAGAGCCGTCTGTGAGCATGTATGCTGCCGTCCGCCCAACCTGGCAGACACTCCGGTGACTTCTCGGCCTTTGTGGTTTTGTGCTCAACATGCCTTGTACAGTTCGGTGTTCAGCTTGCCGCCGAGGAAGCCGCATGGGGTTGCTAGCCTCACCCACGGGCTGCTCGGAACCTGGCGGGATCTTCGGCCAGGCATCGTGCAACGCCCGACTGCCCCACGGCCTCCTCTGCGACAGCGAGCATTTGGCCTTTGCCGAAGACCTCCGCTCTGCATCGCTCTGCATCGCTCTGCATCGCTCTGCATCGCTCTGCAGCTCTTGGGGAGAGGCAGATTCGAGTTTGCGCACATTCTCCGTGCCTCCAGGACCTGAGCCTCCAAGTCGGGGCGTTCGCGCGCCACCACGACCGAATGGAGCACTCGCCAGAGCTGCACTTCACAAAGCTCCTGCGGGGTGCTCGGCCCAAATGCTTTTATCGCTTCCACTTACCTCTGAATGCATGACGCTTCCGCCCGGTGGTGCTCCTGGTCTGCCAAAGTCGCAGGCAGTCTCAGTCTCAGCGCCTAGCATGTTCCTACGTGCTGCTGACGCCTGTGAGGCGGTTCAAACGTTGCTGCGCCTCTCGCGGGTTCGCAGTCAGTAGGCTTTCTGGAGTTGTTGCTTTGACTCCGGGGACTGCCAGGCGAGCTGCCACCTTGGCATCGAAAAAGGATGCTGCTTCGGCCACCATCAGGTTCTTCCGCAGACCCAGCCTCTCCCAGGACATCCAGAGCTTGCGCAGAAGAGCGGTTCAGTGTGGTCACGCCATGCAGGTCAAGCATGGCGCAGGCTAATGCCTCCACTGGCCATGCAAGAGTGCATAGTACTTCTGCTAGCGATGCTTTGCGACACAGATCGACACAGCAACACAAAGATCAAAGATCGTGCTCCAGTTCTGCATTGCCACGGGACTGCACCCTTGACGGCCTCTCCGATGCTCTCCCACTCGTAAACACCATAGGGCACCTGGCGATGGTCTACGGCCCACGAGCGCCTTCCAAGCCTTTTGAAAACCAATTGAAACGAGAACTGCTGTGATTGCGCAGCTGCCTGAACTGATGTACGCTGTGGCATAACGTAACAGCTCGCAAGAGAAATATGTGGTACGCGGGTGCATGCGGCATAACGGCATAACCCAGCCTGGCAAACAAACCTTGGCTGCAAGATGCTATCACCACCACAGCTCGCCAGAACAAGGCTGTTTGATGTTTGCGTGCATGTGTGCAGCAAGGTCACGGAACATGCATTCCAGGATGAGTCGGCCTCCCGTGCAAGCAGCTGAGCTCTTCCACCGGATGGGCCTTAGCACGTGCGTCCCGTCCGCTTACCGCCACCCAATCGCAGAAATGGCTGAGGGGTCCCACCTGTCGACCGATGCTGTAGTGGCACTCCAACCTGTGCGGCTCGGAATTGTGCATTGCAATGGTCATGTCTCGCAGCGACACCTTCTATGTGGGGATCGCGCGCACCGACATGACAAAAACGCACCTCGAGATGCAGTGTTTCCCTTGTTTTGGCCAGGTCGGCGCCTGATTTTTGGTATGTCGGCAGAATCTATTTGGCATGTCGGTGGAAGCATCGTTTTTGCCATGTCGGCACGGCTTGTTTCGCAGCACGTAGTTTTCGCATGTCGGCGCATTTTGTTGTTTTGCCGAGTGGCATGTAATTTTTGGCATGGCCGTGCATGACGTTTACCGTGTCGGTGGACATCTAGTAATCTAGTTTTTACATGGCCTTACATGTTTTACATATTTCGGTGCGTTTTTTGACATGTCGGCGCGTGGCGCCCAATGTAGCACAGGCCAAGCTGTGCGTGTGGATTGCACGTGGTGAGCCCACTGCAGCTGGTCTAGACTAGAATCAGTCAAGCAGCGTGTAAGCATGACCTGAGTTCAGCAAGCTTGTGCCATCACAAATCAGATTCTCGACATGCGATACGAGACTGCCTGAGGATTATTTAGTTCACTACCAGTGGCTGTCAAGCAGCTCACATTGCACATGGCCGCTACCGATGCCCGACCGCAGTTCTCGTTGCTGTCGTGTCCGTGCTCCTACATCCAAGAAATCCCGGGCTCGATGGCACTCTGCGAAACCCACGTAAATGATCTTTCGTGCACTGCTGACGACGCGCAACTCACGGCCGAGCTTGAAAATGCATCATATCGCCTAGACCTCGGCCTAGAATCCGAGAGTGAGAAGCGCGCAGGGACCTTGTCAGACGTCGGAGGGAACTCGCAGCCCTCGAAGTCGAAATGGGGACCATTCAGCTCGCAGATGCGCGCAAAAGCAACGTTCCAGACCTGCAAACCGAAGCGAGCGCAAAACATCCCACCAGATCTCGCGAAGCCAGCCTGTGCAGCACCCGACAAGCGATTGCCGTACAGAATGCAGCCGCGTGTATGGGCATGTGCATGCATGTCCAGGTAGAAGAGAAGTCGACCTGATACGCTGCTCTGCAGCAGCTCCCGTCACTTCACGCAGCTCACGCTTTCACGCCTTCGCTTGCCCAGTGCTTGAGCCACTCGAGCGCCCAAAAGACACCTTTGCGCCGAATGGAACAGTCACACCAGCATGCAGCATTGTGATGTAGTTAGTTCACTGACAATCAGTGAGGGAAAGGTGCAGCAGCCAAGCCTTCATGTTCTCTAGGATTCGCATCGCCGTAACAACGATTCAGGTCAAGCCCGCCAGCATTTGCCCTGGTGTGGCCCCTGTCAAAGAAATTGATGAATGTGTCGCGGTCACGAAGCCCTCTCCTTATCTCTCCTACGAAGAACCACCCCATGCAACTCATGGCTATACTGCTATACTGCTGTACTGTCTTCAGCTTTCGTCCTGCAGAGCCTCGCCACCCCATCTGGGTTAAGCATAGGGACTAGCTTGAAGACGAATTGCCGCCGCAGCAGTTCAGCACGCGGATCATCAGACAGCAGGAATCGCAGAAGTCCGAAGAAAGCGAACTGGCCTCACAAAGTCGGAAGAAGAAGCCTCTAAAATATGCTGCCTCAAAGACATGGCGAGCCCTGAAGCCCTCTCGGGCCTGGCGTTTCTCCGGGATGGACCCGGGCAGAGACGAAGACGATGGGCCTTTGAGGGAACAGCTCCGCGGGGCTCTCGCCGTCCACCGCGACAGAGCTGCTCAAGAAACCTTACATCTGCTGACGTCTGTTTTGTGGGCCTGGATGGGTTGGGTCAGGACTGAACTGCTCCAAGCAGCTCGGTGGTGAAGTCTCAACGCAAACTTTGGCGTTCAGCTCAGACTCAGAGAGCTCGGAGACGGTGAGCAAGTCAACCCTCCGGCCCTCTCTCGTTAGGCACAGGCGCTGCCTGTGAAGGTAGATGTTTGAGCCAGACACGGGGTTCCAGGATTCGTCGGTGCCGTTCAGCATGGGCAGGGCCGGACCAGCTTCAGGCGTAGCTTCGGGTGCCTCTTGCGGGGCCTGCGAAACCTCCGGCTCAGGGCCCTTGAAGCCGTTGGGGAACTCATAGCCTTGGATCCGTGTGCTTGCTGCGTGGACCTACGATTACGAAGAAAAGCTACTTCATGGACGGAAAACTACGGACTATTACAGTATCCTAACAACATGTGAGCGGCCGACCATCAACAAATGGGTTCTTTGATTCAGCCGCTCCGTATCACCAAAAGGCGTCATAAGGCGCTCCGAGTTGGGCATGCGCTTCACAAGCTTTACTTGCGAAAGCTTCCCCAAACCCAGGACCTCAACGATTGACTGCCTTACTTGCAGCATGGTGGAATCCTTCCGCACCCACAGCGTCATCTTCCTGTCGTCAACTGCCCCATGTTCGATGGTGATCTTCACCTTCTTCGGCTTTACCGGAGAGGAGGTTCGGGCAGCCAAAGTGCCGGAACCGCCACCATGAATTTCAATCGCTTCCATGTAGGCTGGCAACTTCTTCCCCTTCGTCGGGGGCTGTGCGAAAAATTGTTCAAGGCGATTCAAATAGCCTTGCAGGTCTGCATATGTATACGGTG
Organism: Symbiodinium sp. CCMP2456; assembly: GCA_905221635.1. Lineage (NCBI taxonomy): Eukaryota > Dinophyceae > Suessiales > Symbiodiniaceae > Symbiodinium > Symbiodinium sp. CCMP2456. Next base: position 36,733 of record CAJNDV010005002.1, on the reverse strand, counting down.
GGGAGAAGGCGAAGTACGTCGTCGCCGACCCGGGCTCCAGAACGTAATCCCATGCAATGTAGCAGCTTTTGCCACGCTTCCTTGGTGGCTCGGGCCCACTGTCCAACATCGCGCGAATCTTCGGCAAGAGTCGCTCATCTTTCTGGCATTGCTCACTCCTTGTATCCACCTGAATGGGGAGAGCTTCTCGCGTGCTCAGGGCTCCCGAAACACATCGGATCACATCTGCACTGAGATGCAGGCGGGTTTGGCGTCATCCGCCTGGCCAGGCTCCTGCCATGGATCAGGCATGCAGAAACACCTCTGCAACGGACTCCGACTATTTGTGCCGCCTCGAATCGCAAAAGCACACCTCGACCGGCGAGCGGTGCAGCAAATACTGCCCTGTGTCACCCGACGCAGTTCATGCTGACCCTGGTACACAAAAGCTGAGTCGACGAGTGCAGCGCCAGCGTCACTTCGGCTTCAATTTGCGAGGGGACATGTCCAAAAGCGCTCAACGGATAGTCCGTGTTTCAAGTCATCCTGGCATCAGCCCTTCTCCCTCTTCACGCCAGTTTATGTCAATGTGCAAATCTGTGTAACAATACTGGTCAATACACAATGTCTGCTGCCTCCACCAATCATGCTCGTGCAATCGCAACGGGCAGATGCATAAAATGCTTGCAGATGATGCATACGCGGGTCTGCACACGACAAATTCTGGGCTTAATGAAGTGAAAGTTCCAAAGTTGTTCTGTTGAAGAGCTTGAACTCAACCGCCTGCAACACCTGATTACCTGGCTACTTGACTGATAAATGAAGCCAACTGGGCTAAGTGTTCAACTGGACCAGGCAGAGGCCTCCTGGCAGGAGAAATTGCAGGACTCATCTGCCAGACGTCGCCATGCCGGCGAACCAGGCAGCTTGCGAAGGAAAGGCCGGTGGCCGTCCAAGTTGTAAAGGTCGAGCATGTTGCTCATGTTGTTCACCTGAAATGTGTACGGTGGCCAGCTAATCCGACAGTTCGAACGGTCCCTGTTTGTCCTTGAAGTGCCACGCTCGATGAATCCGTTGCCCTCCCTTTGCCGGCGAGTCACAACAAATCGCACCTTCTGAGGGGAGTCGAGAACCGAGCGCACGCCAAAGTAGAACCAGCGCCGGCGGCCAGTGGATTCGGTACCTTTGTCAGGCTTATAAGGATCTACTCCCCCAGGAGAGCTGAGCCATGGTCGGAGTCGGGGCTGTCAAGGCGCCGTCGGATGGGTCGGCACGCAGCACCACATGCACGAGCTCCGGCCCCTCTTCCTCCGGTCGCTCTGCTCGGCTGCCTGTCTGGTAGAATGCCGAGCTCAAGACTCTTGCGCAGAGCACATGCCCCGACTCCTGGACCTAGTCTCACCAACCGCACAACCACTCTTCGAGATTGCCGTGTCGGGGTCCTTAAAAATTGAAATGCCTTGACGCATGGACTCAGCTCGGTGTGAACTTGAAATATCATGCTGTCGGTTGAAGGGCGCTGAGAGTGCTGCAAGTCAGCTCGGTATGTCAGTAGCAGCATCTATTCTACTTCGAAGGCTGCGTGCACTCGTGTCCAAGATCGTTAGAGCGTGTTGAACATCCCGCCGTCAGGACGGCGGTTCGAGGCTTCCGCACGCACGCGACACGCGTAAGATGTTGCTGCTGGCATGTCACATCCCAACTTCTCGATTGCTTTGTTCTGCTTTCCGAGCCATGAGCTGCAGTATGCTTTTCACTTCTAGGAGGCTAGGCACGGCAAAAGCATGAAAGGATTTGGACAGTGGAACTCTGCGACAGTTCGCCCTCCAATGGCCTGATGGGTCGCTGAAGACTTCGCCGTTGGAGCCCTCAAAGTTGCTCAAGAAATCCAGGCTAGGAGTTCGGGTCACCTTCCACCACAAAACGGCATAAAATCTCGTCCAGCCATTCATGTCCCGGGACCCTCCTGCCTTCAAGCCACCATCAAGTGGTACGGGGTGACCTTGGTGGCCCTGCCCAGGAGCATCAGCATCCGTGGTCGCCTCACCTTTCTTCACACTCACCTCCAGAAAGCAGGCGGCAATGTCACCGAGGAGATTCAGGAAGGTGAACACTGCTTTGACTCGCGTCCATTTGGGCATCCTAGGAACTCTGGGTGTGAAAATCACAAATAAAAAATCCGAGCCGTCGGCCATCCGTCGACCGTACTTCCACTGGCTGGCTAGGTCAGGGCGAAGTTGCAGTTCAGACAGCGTCTCATCCTGGAGGGAGCTTAGCACCCCCCGTTTCCTGATTCAAACGTGTTGAAGCACACCATGCCTGCGCAGGCGCTGCAGGTGACCTTGCAGCCGGGGCGCGATACCTGAGCTCGGCGGCGTCAGCTACAGCTACGCCAGAGTAGGCAGAAGCTGGGGAAGGGGGCGTGATCTCTGCAAGGCTGAGGATTCAGACTTCGGCAAGAGTGCCAAGAAGTGTAAACACTCAACAGACCACCAGAGATGATAGCTTAGATTGTCGAGGTCAGGAGTGCTTGGCAAGCCTCTCTTGAAACCAAGGCAAGCCTCGATGCGAAAGATGTTCAGCAAACAAGCTTGGCGGTCATACTGCGCAAACCGGTCCAGTAGACGCTAGGTACATGTCCTGTGACGGTCTATGTTGGCCCAAGGTGTCTCTTCCATTCAGTCCGCAAGGAAGGGATCGGAGCCAAGGCTCCTCCTAAAAAGCTGCCATTTGTGAGAACAATGCTCAGAACTTCAAGGGTTTGCCGGTTTGCCTTACGTTCCAACATCAGGCTCAGGCTGCCCGGCTCGTCCAGTCATCGCCAAAGTACCTCGCTTGAGGTGCAAAGACTGCTTCAAATTCGGCTAGTGTGTTGTCACTATACCCTTAGGATCGGCTGTGGCCTTCTAGGTAGTATTATTAGGGGTACCCCTTAAAGGGCACCCCTTCTGAACCCTACTTTTGGCTCTCTTAAAAGGGACCTTATTGAGAGGTTCTATATCCCCAAGGGTCCCCTTAATCCTGGCTCTCACCTTCAAACATTGGCAAGCCCTCAATTCCAAACAACTCAGCAAGGATGCCTGGCACGCACAGCTGCACAAACCTCGCTGCCACAGCGGTGTCATTGCGGCAGGCTTTGTGGCTGAGATCACGTGGTTGCAAAAGCTAGAGATGCTGTGAGGAGCTTCAGAACTGGCTCTTGGAAGCTGAAGAGTCAAAGCTGGCTCGAGCCACAATCGGAGCATCACAGCACACAAGAACCTCACTCTGCCGGCGAATCCTGACAAGACGACCTTTTGCGAGGATGTGTTGCAATCCTGTTGATCAGGACCTATGCACCTTCCGGCGCTCCGATCCCCCCTCGAGTGAATCTTTACCATCACATCG
>CAJNDV010005002.1:362-21160 GCA_905221635.1 Symbiodinium sp. CCMP2456 | reverse complement strand
TAAACCCTGAACCCAAAACCCCCAACTCAAAACCCTAAACCCTGAGCCCAAAGCCCCCCTAAGTTTTCTCGAGCCTTTGTGAGGCGTTGGTTGCTGGCCTCTGGACTTTGGTGTGGGGTCTGTCTGCCGCCTTCTTGCTGAGCCAGGTCGGGGGGGGTAATCGGGTCTCAAGAATTACCTATAGTCTTTTGGGGGGTTCCTCCTTACAATTATAATGGGCCCCACAACCCTATTCTAATTTTTAAGGCCCCTGTATTAGGTTGGGGTTCACGGTTTGGGTTTACGGCCTGCAAGCCTAAAACCCTACATCGGTAAGTTCAGGGTTTTCGCCTTTTTGGGGGCTTGTCTTTTTAACTTCGGGTTAGAGCTTTGGGACCCGATCCGCTGCGTTTTTGAGTGAGGGGCGTGGTCCCGTGGTGCGTGCCTCACCGAGGCTTCGTGGGATGAGTATGAGTTGTTGGTATTGAGTGATCTGCTCTTCTGTGACTCACCCTTAGCCTTGCTGGGTGAGCATAGTTGTAGAGCCTTCGGCAGCAGGACTAGCAGCATGTAGCAGTGGCAGCAGCAGTAGCAGTAGCAGTCGAAGTCGCAGTCGCAGTAGTGGTAGCAGTACAAGTACCAGTACCAGGACCAGAAGCATCAGCAGCAGTAGTGGTCGTCCTCGCCGTCACAGCTGGCAATGGTGGGCCAGTGGTAGCTGTAGTCGTACTTGTCGTAGTTAAGATAGCATACCTTCTATGCACCTTCATGTGAAATAAGATAGCTTACCTTCTATGCACATGCATGTGTGTGCATATGTAAACCTATGTAAACTCCGAACTCCGCAAGCTTCGCCCACAAGTTCACCGGCTGAAAGTTCTTCTGCCCATGAGAGACACGACAGCGAAGAGATTTCAACACCTGGTTTCAGCTTCACCTTGCAACCGAAGCCTCTAACCCCTGCACCCTGAGCTCTGTATGCTAAACCCTAAACCTTAAACCCTGAACCCTAAACCCTGAAACCCTAAACCCTACACCCTCAACTTTGCCCTCCAGTCCCGGTGCCCCGAAAGCCCCTAAGAGGTTCCTGATGGCTTCTTGGATGGTCCAGCAAACCTTTTGATTTTGTGGGTTAGCGGATCCTTGGGCACGTGGCTGGCTTCCTCTCGCCGTTACGACCGTTACGAAGATGTTGTGCGATTGCCTTTCCAGTGGGGAGGATTTCCAGTTGAGTGAGTGTGCCTTTGCATGCCCATCGAATCGTTTGCCCGCTTGCCTTCCTACCTATGTCACTACGGTGCACAGGCACACGGACAAATACACACATGGGCACATGCATACAGACGTACAAACTCGTTAAATTGCTGCTTCCGTTTCGTTGTGTGCCTCCAGGTAGGCCCAGGCGTTCCCTGTGCATAGTTTGCCGGTGCAGGCGCGTCCATGCATGCAAGCTTGCGCGCGCGCGCGCGCGCGGGTGTGTGTGTGTGTGTGTGTGTCTGTGTGTGTGTGTGTCTCTGTGTGTGTGTGTGTGTGTGTATGTATGCGTTTATACAAGGAAACACGTGTGTGCAGTGTTTGTATACACGTGTGAAGCGACGAGCATCACGAGCGTTGTCGTCATATTATGACCTTCTAATTATGAGGGCAGCAAGGCCAGAATATGAAGCGGTCTTCACTGGCTGGTAAACAGGTTGGGTGTTGCAAGCTGACTCTCACTGCAGTTCTTGTTGGTTGTGCGTGTGTGTCTGTGTTTTCTTCAACTGTTGTCGTAAAGTCGTTATCTTGTTTGGCTGGACAGCTGGGAAGCCATGAAGCCGTTGGGATGCTTCGAAAGTACCGACCCATGTCTGAAACAAACTAGCTCACGAACTACGGAGCCCAGTTACCTGATTGCAATGCAGCTTCTGTTGCCAAGGTGTCGTTTCCAATTCTTGTCCTTAGTTCACGTCAGGGAAAGTAAGCGCAACTTACGGCCTGGCTGCGCTGAGACTACGTGCCCAAGACCGTCTTTGCGACCTACGCCGAAGCCTACGGTACCTCCGACACGCCAGGACGGCATGGGCTACGGTATTGATGCTAACCTCCGAACGCTTGGAGTGTAAGACTCTAAGCCATAGATCGCAACGAGCACTATTGGGCAAGAAGAAACAAGACAAAAGAGCTGAAGGGAGCTGTTGCGATGTGCCTCCAGGACAGTGCACCGGCACCTGGCCGACTGGTGGTGTATGGAAAGACGAGGAGGGCTGTGAGGCTGTGGCAACCAACAAGAGACGGCTTAATACAGGTCCTGATGCATTGCGAATGTGAACCCTTAGGGCTCCTTTTTTCAAAGCCCTGTCAGGGGCTTCAGGGCCCATGCAATGCTTGGGGTGCAGGGCATGGCATGTAGGAACGGCTGCTGAAATCTTCGGTCAAGGTCTTGTTGAGCCCTGGTGTCTCCTCGCCGTCTCCTGGTGGTCCGGGTCGTCCTGGTCGTCGCGATCGGTGTTGTCATGTTGGTCGTGGTTACGGCTACTCGTCGTCGTCGTCGCGGTCGTCGCGATCTTCATGGTCTCTCTATAGCTGTTTGGGGATCTATTCGATTTAATCTGCATGTTTTAGTTGTCGTCTGGATTCCCTTTCTCGGCCCTGTAGCCGTAAACCCAGTACTGCATAGTCTGGGGTTGAACAGGCGGAGAGGTAGAACGAAGCAAGTCCCAAACTCTCCTCCCACCATTTCGGCAGTTGATCAACGGTACCATGGGTTGCTGGAAGTGCTCCCAGCCGCGCTACGGATTTGACTGGCGCCGCCGAGCTCAAAGATGCAAGCTATCCCCTCTGCGAGGGTTCAGTTTGTAGTGTGTTGGGTTTTGGGGTGCTTGTAGCACTTGCAGGCGCCTTTCGTCACATAGGACACCTGTGACAAACTTGGACCCCTGACACGCAACACTGCTAAGCTGCAAGTCTGCTAGGCTTATTCCTGTCATGCCTGACATCGGTCCGAAATTGTCATGACTACTTTTCATGCCAGCAGGAAACAAAGCTCCAAGCACCGAGCACAAAATTCCTCACTTTCAACATCCCAGCCCTATACGGAGCAATTGGTGGGATTTTTGCTCTATTGCATAATCGTGTGGGTGGCTGGGCAGGACGTCGGAGTACACTCTGCTATGTTGCATTTTAGTATATTACGGTGTCTTATCGTATGTTATATGAAACTATCGTATACTATAGTACAACTATTCAGTATATTATTTATGTTCTATGAAGTTATCATATACTATCGTATATTACTCCGTATAGTAAAGCTAGTCTATTATATGAAATTCCATTTAAACAACAAGTCCACGAAGTCTGCAACCCCTAAACCTTAAACCCTTATATAACCCTCATTAGCCCTATGAACCCCTTTTTCCCAAACCCTGCAAGCCCTACTTATATAGCCCTAAGCTCCAGAAGCCCCGGAACCCTAAAGCCTAAACCCTAAACACCAAACCCTGCAAGTCCTGCTTGCCCATAAGCCCCAGAAACCCCTCCAGCCCTAAGCCCTATACACCCTGTAAGCCCTAATTAGCCCCAAGCGCCATAAGCGTTTGAACCCGGAACCCCAAGCCCTAAGCCCTAAACCCCTGCGAGCCTGATGCCTGGCGTCTGACCTCAGGCTTTGCAGTGTCTTTCTTCGTCTACCTTTGGTCCCTGGGCTTGACTCCTAGGGGCCAGCACAGCGCACGAGCATAGCGGGTTTTTGGGGGTTTAGGGTTTAGGGGGGTGGCATTGGATTTGAGGGCTTAGTGTGTTTAGGGGGCCATTTTGTAGGGCTATTACCTCTATTACCTTAACCAGTTGATGCTCTGGTGCTTTCATTATAGGGAACTTCATGATTGTTAGCATGATTACTTTTGTTACCAGTGGCATTATGACTGCTAAACAACACCGACTTGACCATCAATATTATGATAACTGTTCTTATTATTGCAATGATGATGACTATTGTCATTGTTACTGTTACTATTCATTACAGCACATTCCAATGTAACGAAGACAGTAAAGCAAAGCTATTTGTAGCTTGGAACAGGCCCAATGTGTTGTCGCAGCAGAGAGCAGCAGTTTGCACGAAGGAACAACGCATTGAACATCGCCCTCGGTCAGATCATCATCGCTGGAGCTGTGGTTGTGCCTAGCCGCAACTGACATCAACCCTCACTCTCAAGCCTAAACCCTAAACTTTCCCCTAAAACTCCAAGCCTTGCAATGCCGTGCAGTCGCAAGTCCTGGCCGCTGAAAAACCTACGAAAAAGCCCGAAAGGCTGAGGGGCCTGCACTCCTGAAACGCTTCCACAACGCCATCTCCGAAATCCCAAACCCGAAAGTCAAACCCCCCAACCTGATGCCTGATTCCTTGAAGTCCATGTTGCACCAATCCAGCTATGTCGAGGCTCTCTCAAACATGCATGCAAAGCTAGGCAGGCGGGCAGGCAGGTCGAAAGATCCGCAAGTAAGTAGCAAAGAAGGCACACGCAGGCAGGGATTATGTAGGCTGGTAGGTGGGTGGGTCAATAGCGTACGTCTTGTGGATGTGTGCGAACATAAGTGCAAGCAATATAGGTACACAGGTGCACATAGTGAGCTGCAAATGCATTCCTGTGTACGTGTATGTACAGACAGACAGCATCATGTTTGCCATGTTCACGCATTGGCATTTGTGTGGTATGTATTGTCTATACACAGTATATACATGTACCCAATGCACATACATATATATATATATATATGCACAGAGACACATGCATGTACACATATACAAGCAAGGTCACTTCAGACTAAACATGCACATGTGCGCATGTCGAACGGTCTAACGTTGTTTCTGTGTCTATGCACACGGTGTTTTCGGGATCGGGCACAGACTGGTAGTTACATGCAGCAGGACTTGTAGTGTGGTTACCGTATATTCTCGAGGGGGCCCTGGGCAGGGCCATGCATCAGGAGCATAAAGTGTTCTTTTATTTGTCAGCCACCTGGTAAGCTTCCCACAGCACAATGATCATTCAGAAACCCTAAACCCTAAACCCTGAACCCTAAACCCTATAAGCCCTAATCATTCACCCCTGGGGGCTTCCGGTTTGGGCGCAGCGTAGTGAAGAAGATCCGAAATCGGCCCTTCGGCAGAGGTCTGGTTCTTCACGAAGAACACCAACAAAGGCAGCAAGAGTGCCCTGGCCAAAACCTAAACCCTAAACCCCAAACCCCCAAACCCTAAACCCTAAACCCTAAACTTTAATGACAGAGTCTTCGGTGTCAGCTCGTTGAAGCTGCCAAGATCCGGTCCCTGCAAGCAAGGTGAACCCTCAGAAGTCCCCCCCAAAACCCCAAAAACCCAAACACCCTAAACCCAAAGCCCTAAACCTTATTGCTAAACCCTAAACCCAAAATGCCCAAAAACCCAAAAACCCTGAACCCTAAACCCCAAAAATGCCGAGATGCCATTCGCCGATCCCTCCACATGGTCTTCCGCTACCATTTGGGCTCGGTGGCCTTTGGCGCCTTCATCATCGCTGCCGCTCTGATAATTTGGGTAGTAGAGTAGGTGACCTTTAAGTTTTTGGGTACTTAGGGTTCTTAGGGTTAGCAGGGTTATTAGAGGTATTAGCGTTATTAGGGTTAAGGGTCTAGGATTACTATACCCTAACCCCCCCCCTCCCCAGGTACTCACAATATAGGGTACTAGAGCCCTAGGGCCCATATAGTAGGCACCTGGAGGGTTAGGGATAATCCCTATGTAATCCAAAAGGTTAACGGTTAACCTTTAGTTCAGGATACTGGGCAAGTAACTAATGGAGCCAGAGTGTTCGAGGGATTCGAGGCTTCTCGGGGTGTAGGGGGCTAAGGGTTATAGGGTTTTACGATCTTGGGATGTAGGCGCCGAAAAATCCTAACAGTAGGATTGATGAATATAGAAGCTTGAATCAATACTCATGGTGAAAACCCTGCAGTGTCCTTATGAGCATTATGAAGCCCCCCCCCCCAAAAAAAAAATGCTGATAATACTGCTACCGGCGATGCCGATGCCATTGCTGCCATCAACGACGACACCACAAAGCAACGTCCTGTGTACTGTCCTGTTCCTGAGCTTGGCTCGAGGTCATCCAGTTCATCAGGCGCGTCGGAGCTGAGAGGAAGGGTAGGCTGCTGTTTGGACTGTGGGAGCTTCGCGTTGAGGGCTTCGGAATTCAGGAGTCTTGCAACAGCTTGCGATAAGTGTTTCATGGGCTTGTGGCAGGGGCGCGATCATAGGATGCTTGGCCGTCAACTATTGCAGATGTTGCCCTGGATGCAGAACACCATCAAGGGGCGTGTGTGAGGGGAGCACTGGGGTGTTCCCAGTGGCTGAGGGGGTAAGATCATGTTGTAGGATTTTTGGTTCGGGTTCTTGCTGTGGGGTCTCGGGTTGCGTGTTTAGGGTTTTGAGGTGGTAAAGGGTATGGGTTTGGTGGCCATTTGCTCTTGGAGCCGTCTGCGCACAACAACCGTGACTTCGGTGAAGTCTAAAGTCTTTTCACCGCACCCAGGATCCCGGATAGAGCAGGCTCAGCCTCTCTATGAAAGCCCAATGAAGCCCTACGGAAGCCTGATCAAACCTGTCAATATATATATATATATATATATATTTTTATTTATTTATTTATATTTATATTTATATTTATATTTATATTTATATTTATATATACATAGAGACAAATATCAATATGAGACATCTTGAGGGCGCCTGATCAACACGTCACATTTGAAAGAGCTCCGATAGAGCCCTTGTCCAAAAACACAGTCATTGGACACCCTGAAAATAGATGCTCAACATCTAAGCCCCGTTTCGAACCTTCTAGCAACCCTAAACCCTAAACCCTATAGACCCTTATAGCAACCATAAACCCCCTGGGTACCTACTATATAGGGTACTAGAGCCCCTGGGGCCCTATATAGTAGGTACCTGGAACCTCATAGCAACCGTAGACACCCTGGAGGTACCTGCTCAAGTACTATGAGCAGCAGGCCAAAGCACAGAAGAACAGGGTGCTGGCCCCTGTCTCAGCGCAAAGGTTTGAAGTTAGGGTTTAGGGTTTAAGGTTTAGGGTTTAGGGTTTAAGGTTTAGGGTTTAAGGTTTAGGGTTTAGGGTGTTTAGAGTTGGTGCTTTTTTTGGTGCGGTTTTCATTTCAGCCATAAAACCTAAAGCCACAAGCACAGGGCTTGTTCTGCAGCCTGTCATCCCTTCAGTCTCAAGCAGTAATAAGCAGTAGCCACGGCAACTCCCCACCGTGCTGAAATGGTCGCGACAAGCCCCAGGAACCTCCAACAAGCAGCTGCAGCATTTCAGCTCTCATCACTTTCCATAGGGCCATAGGGACCACAAGTATAAGCGTAAAGTATTGAAAGCTGCCGCTGATAGTGGCATCACCTTCAACAGCTTGTGTGTGTTTAGTAGACGCGGTGTGGGGGTTTAGGGTTTAGGTTTTACCCCAAACCGTTAAACCCTAAACCCTAAACCCTACACCCTACACCCAAACCCTAAACCCTAAGCCACCGTTTCGCGTCAAGGTCCTCATCCTCAAAGTGCTTCAATGCCTCATCTGGTGCTTCGAGAAGTGCGCTGCAGCCTGAGGGGACAAACCTTAAATCCACGGCCTTCGGTTTGGGGTTTAGGGTTTAGGGTTTAGGGGCTTGGGGCTTTCGGACTTTTGTGTGTCAGACTCGAAAAGATATCGGCGACGTAACTTCAAATGCTTATGCAGTTAACTACACCTTGTTGAGCTGTATGAACCAACATAGTTAAAAGTGCATGTGCTTGGTGTCCTTGTGGATGATGTGGTTCTACTTGGAAATTTCTGTATATTGCATTTAGAAAAAACGGCACCGGCTTAGGTCTGTGTAGGCTGAGGTCAGTGTATACTACGAGCCTGAAGAGAGCGGATGGACTGGGGTTCCCTAACATGCCTTAGCCCCCACATACAGACTCCTTGTCTAAATCCCGGGGCTCCGAGGGTTCTTGTTGAAGAATTTGTTTAACAGTTTAAGCTACCACAATAGGGATCTATAGTACATGATAGGGTTTCTTTATTATGGTATCTTAAATTAAACCCAATCGAGTTAGAGTCCGGAGTATCGATTTGGGTGCAGGGTTCAAGGAATTTTGCTCGGCCAATGCCACCCGAAACCCCGAAACTACCGAAGCTTCAGGAGTCCGTCGGCACATACCATCTATTATATAATTGGCTGTTCAACTAATCAACTCTGGGCCGAACGATCTGAAATCCGCATCTGCCCCAGGTCAAGTTCCTGAACAAGAACGCCTACATTCAGTTCCTTGCCCTGGCTTCGGGTTCAGGGCTTTAATGGGGTTTAGAGTAGAGCGGGAGATCATTCCTTCAGAGCTTTAGTCTAGGACATTTTCAGATGGGTAGTTACCGTTCTAGGAGCCGTATAAAAGGTCTATATACCTTATAGAAGCCCTATATACCCTAAACTCCCCACCTGTAGTTTCCTTTAAACTAGGGTTTCAGGCTACATGGCAGCTGCGCGGATTCTCTTCTCCCCACAACACCCCGGGGCACTGAACCCTTGTCGGCTTCGAGATTTGGCCTTCAGGTGGGTTTGGGGTTTGGGGTTCAAGCCCCGCAAACACCTCCGAAATTCAGCATCGAGTATCTAAGGATCGCCTTGAAGGGTACGAACTTCTGCACCTCCGCGAAGAAGGCATTCTTCCTGATTCTGAGGCGCCTTGGTGTCGGGTTTAAACCCCAGAATTCAGCCCTTTATGCCTCACAACTCTCAATCCTAACACCTGTGACCCCGAACGTGCATTGAAGGCATCAAACCGCAGGGGGAGGCTGGGTCGATGAAGAAGTATAGAAGTCTGAATAATTACCGACAGGGTTCCTTATGCGCATGATTTTGCAATACCATGGACCCCAGCCTACTCCAGTTCAGGCCCTCATATTTGAAAACAGAGTAGAAGGCTATCGGCTTGAACCATGCAGAAGTCAAGATACCTCAGAGTGACGAACCCGAACGCTCGGAAAATGCATCAACATGTCCCTGGGGGTACTGGCAAGCAGGCTTTGATGGATTTCCAGCGTTGTCACTGCTTCTCCATTATCGTAACAACAGCAAGACCCGATTGCTCTACTCTACAACAACCATGGAATCTGGACGATAATACTGCTTTTTCAGGGCTCAAAGCTCCAGTGTATAACTCTAGACCCTAAGCCATGTATCCCCGTGCATCGAGGTTCGGGGTTTAGGATTTCGTGTTTACGATTTGGGGTTTCGGGCTCAAGGCTCAGGGTTTAGGATGTAGGCCCCAAGTTCTGTTGGAGGAAAAAGATCGGTGCTCAGCTGGGAGATGATTAGATCTCAATGTGGCCATTCTACGCGGCCCTCAACTTCGTAGTCGAGTACCTTTTACAGTTTTAGGGGATTTTAGGGGTACTACACCCCCAATATAGCCCTAATGGTCAACCTTTGGTTCCCCCAGGAAACTGGACAAGTGTTAGGGTTTCGGGTTTAGGGTTGCAGTCAAGAGTTTTATGCTTACCCCAAATCCTCCTAAGCCCTAACCCTTGGATCATCGAGAAGCTCAGGGACCGAGGGTGTTCAACACCTCCTCTACGGTCAGAATGATTGGGGAAAATACCCCCTTGTAGCCACAACATGAAAGTAATCTCCCCTCATAGTACGAACATAAGTCTAACGTCCCCCCTATAGTCCCAACATAAACCTAGCGTGCCTTTATAATGCCAACATAAGTTGAATGTACCCTAATTGTAGACAAAAATCTGATGTGCGCGTGTCATAGTGCCAATGTAAATTATAGCAGAATGGGTTCCATAACCTGAACATGTCTGTAAAGGCCTCTATCATAAGCCCCAAGATGTGCATCACCTCGTGCAGAAAGTTTCGCTAGGTTGATCCAAGACATGGCAGGTTTAGGGTGTACTTACTAGTACCCTGAAGTAGGCTTTACAGGGGAGTCTGGCATACCTCGTAGCAGGTAGTACGACGCGAGTGGGGTTCAGGTTAATGGTTCTAGCCTCTGCGCGTAGGATTTCAGGTTCATGGAGGGCTCAACGCGACAGTGATAGCGACAACGTCGTTGAACAAAGTTAGTTCTTACCTGTCATCATAGTATTGTGTGGCTGTTTGCTTGGTTGCTTCTTTTTGTTGCTTGTTTGTGTGTTTGCTTGCTTGTTTGTTTGTGTTGTTAATGTTGCCAGTATTACGATCACTATGTGTCTTGGCGTTTCTTCTCACGTCAAGCGAAGCGACAGGCCAAGACAACTCTATGACACCAACTGCAAAACCCTTGTAACCATACTACCCTAAACCCTAAACCCTAAACCCTAAACCCTAAACCTTGCCAAAGGAATATTCCAAGACTTATGGCCCCTTTATCCTAAGCTCTAAACCTCAACGGACATTTATCCTAACCCCTAAACCCCAAGGCCCCTACGTAGAACAGGAACGCACTGCGATTCGGAACCGTGGCAATCCTCGGTAGCATTCCGGCTGCATCTGTCGATAGTTTGGAGTTTTGGGGTTTGGCAACCTATGCCTTGGTGGTTCCCTCGAAACGTTAAGGTACGCTCTACAGGACGATCAAGCCCTCTTCTACTCAACCCTAAACCCTAAACCCTAAACCCTAAACCCTAAACCCTAAACCCCTAATCAACGCACCCATAGAAAGCGGCTTGGATTTTTCGGCCTTCGGGCTTCGGGGGTTTTCTTGAAGCTTTAGGATTCAGAGCTCAATGGTCAATTGGACTAGGTTTAGGGATCGAAGGCGTTTAGGGTTTAGGGTGTGAGGCTTGGGCGAAAGCACGGGTTCCGGGTTGAGAACCTTCGTCCTGTTTGCTGGAAAATGGAGAGTTTCGGGTTCAGGGCTAAGCTTCGTGTAAGGTTTAGCGCTCAGGGTGCAAGGGTGCAGGGCTTAACGCTTGGAGTTCTGGGTTTACGGTCCCGGGTTTGGGGCTTGAGGCTTCGAGTTTTGGGTGTGATGTTCTTTCAAAGGAGCTGTGAAAGAGAGGCTAACGGCCAAGGATCCTTCTTGTAGCGGTTGTCGTGCTGGTTCAGGGTTCAGGGTTAGGGTAGTGCTGAGGTGAGTTCGCGATTTAGGAAGTTCGACGTGAGGGGTTTGATCTTTAGGATTGTAGGCCCTGGCAAGGTGCTGGGTGCTCCACGTTTCAGGTTTAGGAATTAAATCATGGCAGCTGCAAGGCATGATCCACGTCATCGGCATCATGTTCATTGCTTCTCGTCGGCATAGGGAGCGTTGGGGACTGAAAGTGTGTCAAGACGTCATCCAGCGCCTACCCCTAACACCCCAAAACCCTAAACCCTGTAACAAAGATATGGGGCGACGTCAGCAGGCTAACATAGGAGCCTCAATAATTACCAAGGCTCCTTATTATTATATCTACAGCATAGTATACCTCAAAACCCAATTCTAATTGTTAAAGCCGCTATATTACCTTGTAAACACTGACGCGATGCCGACTGCACCCAATGCCCGAAACCTCAGCCGCAATGCTGCACGCGACAACCTGACATAATAATAGGAACAAGCTTGGTAGTGCTACTGCTACCATCCAGACGAGCACGATCACAATTTATCCTTCCGCAAGATTGGTCCCAACTGACAAAGATAATGAGTGGACTCTAGACCCCCTAAACCCACAGCAGGCCCCCACGCTAGGCACAGTTCTTTCGTTAAAGTTCTCTGGTTGTAATGTAGGGGCCTAAATAATTACCAATACTATTTTGGGAGTTCCTTAGTATATTTATGGTGTAATGGGCCCCAAAACCCTATTCTAATTATTAAGGCCCTATATTACTCCAGCCACAGTCAGCCTTGACTCAGACACGCAACCCCCAGCCCCAATCTAGGATATTTTCAGGTAATTAGTTACCGTTCCAGGAGCCTTGTAGAAGGTCTACATAGACCTTATAGAAGCCTTATAGAAGCCCTATATGGCCCGATATACCCTAAACTCCCCACCTGTAGCTCCGCCTTCCAGAAGCCTCAAACGTCGAAATCCCAAAGCCCTCCACTCAGTGGGCACCTAACCCCCCAAAAAGGTAGGTAAACAAAGGCCCAAGCCCTGTAAAGGGCTACATAGTCTTTTGCATACTCTTGGGGTCCATGTAAACCTAAACCCTAAACCCTTAATATCATAAAGTCCATCCGGTTTTGGTGGCGGCTCCCGGGACCGGGTCGTTGAGCTTGGAGCATGGCTTCGTCCCTTACACGCTGAATATGTACGAATGGGTAACAAGATACAGACAGATTTCAACACATAAGTACATATAGTTATGTAAAGATACATATATAGTCTATAATATATATAGACATATTCACACACCTTTATGCTCATACTTTCGATGAAGCCATAGAGATAAGGGACCGACCGTTATGTAGATTCAATTCCAGGCCCGGGTTCTCAGAATGAACTGAAACTGAGCTCCTTTGATTCAACTTGCAAGTACTTGATTTTGGGCTTCGAGGATCTTCGGATATAGACTCAAGTCATGTTCAGGGTACCGTTACGGTTAGCAGTATATTGCTCAATTAGGGGTGTTGGGAGTGTCTGAGCACTTAGTCGCGCATCCCACATGCATCCCAGACCGCTGGCACAGCTGTGCTGGGGTACTTCACACTCTCTGCAAACCTGGCCTGTCCTCCAATGTTCTCTAGGGTGCAGGGTTTAGCGGTTCAGAGCAGAGGGGTGTCTGCGCTTGGGGTGGTTGAGGGGTCCTTGACTTGACATAGCGACTTGATAGCACTGAAGTTGGAGCAACTGAAGGGACCTGAATCTGAACCCTTAAACCGAGATTCGGAATTCCAAAAAGATTGAGGCCAAAGGCGCGAAACCCTGAACCTTGACATGATCCCACGCTTTTGTTTTGCTTCGAGCGTGCTAGGGTTTCTACATGTAGGTTGCATCTGCGTAGAAAAGTCCCTTGCCGCAAAGTCGTCTGCCGGCTAGCTGAAAGTCTACTGTCTGGTGCTTAATAGGGAATGGGGGAATGGATCCCTATGATAGTCCCTTAAGGTCCCTTCCTTATAGTAGTCCATATAGCCCATTGCCCCATTCCCTACTAAATACCAGACAGTACACCTTCACCATGGATCGGCTCAACGGGTTTCTGCCTCCAGGGTCTGCGGAGTTCAAAATCGTACATCCTGGTGTTGAAGACTCAAGTTGAAGACGGTGGCTTCAGAACCCACACCGACCATAGGTAGTATTATTAGGGGTACCCCTTAAAGGGTACCCCTTCTGAACCCTACTTCTGGCCCCCTTAAACGGGACCTTATTGAGAGGGTCTATATCCCCAAGGGTCCCCCTAATCCTAGCTCCCAGACTATGCCACATGTACTCCCATGACTTGATCATTGACGGTTTTGGATTTGGGTTGGTGCTTTGGCGTTAGGGCCTCAGGGTGGCAGGCATTATGAAAGCATGACCTTGTTTGGGCCTCGAGCCTTACATCGTGAATACAGCTTGCCGCATTGCTGAAGACTTCGAAGCACAGAACAGGTATCGGCACATATCGGCACATGTGGACACCATATAGTGTACAAGCGTGTACACGACAGTGGGTATGGCAGCTGCCGTGGCCTTGGTGGTTGTAATAAACCTGAACGCTGCATGATGGTGTATGTTGCCAGCTCACAGGAGTAGATAGTCACATATCCATCGCTGCATACGTGCACAGATGCACATACGCGGACGCTTACACCTACACATACACATGTTCATACACATACAAGATGCACACACGCTCTGTCTCTCTCTCTCTCTCGTCGCTTCCATCTCTTATCCACATGCTTGTGGACCGATCGAGAGGTTAGCCAGATTAGTTCATTGCTATTCGGGTTAAGCATCCGAAAAAACATCTGACGGCGACCCTAAGATCGAAACCTTCATCCGGGTCGGAACGCTACATGCAGTAGGGTCCTAGAGCCTGGAGCTACATGGAGAACCGATGGCTGGGTAGTGATGAGACCAGGCAAAATGACCGCATTGTCAGCGACCACAAATGAGTACACACCCATGATTACTCCATATACAGCCGCAACACCTGCGTTTCTCCGTTCCGAAACCAAAGCATAACCCTACACCCAAAGCCTTTAAACCCACATGGCAAAACCATGAGACAATAAGCCCTCTAACCGCCAGCCAGGGACTCCACCCCGCGATGGCCCCTGCGGTCCCTATGATCATCTACATCATCTTGGGTGTCCCGGCTGGGTTTAGGGTTTAGGGTTTAGGAAGCTTGATAGGAGGTCGGGACTTTGGGGAGTTCGATTTGACAGGATTCGCTTCTAGACTGTTGCACCCGGGGTCCCTTTTGGGGGTCCTGATTATAATACGGCACTTATTATTTAGGGTACCCCAAGAGGGACCATGATTTTGACAACCACCTATAAATATAGAGATAGAGGGACCAGAGTGTGTGCTGTTGGTCGAGGTGTTGCAGTCATCGTGGGAAAGCTTGGAAAGCCAAGGTGTCTGTTCTTGTCGCGCATGTTGCTAATCGCGTAGTTTGTGGTTGTGGCTGTAGTTGCCCATGCTGTCTTAAAGCGATTGTGTTTAAAGACAGCTTCGTCGACGAGATTCCGCTGGCCTGGACACATCCCAGAACCGCCCTAAGCATATACTAGCATTTTTATGCCAATGCTCGTGAACGGTTCTTGTGCTGCTTCCGAAGATGTGCACTGGCTCGGGCCGGCGGCCGGTCGCAAGTAGCTCAAGGATCCATTTTGCAGAGAGAGAGAGAGAGACAGATAGAGAGAGAGAGAGAGAGAGACAGATAGAGAGAGAGAGAGAGAGAGATAGAGAGAGAGAGAGACAGATAGAGAGAGAGAGAGAGAGTTTTCAGAGTCTGATCCTTGGAAGCCCTTTAAGACCCTCTCAAGGGGGGCCCTGATAGTACACTTTGTAGGATCCGTCAGAGAAGCCCTAAGCCCCTTACACTTGCCAAACAAGCTTTCACGGGTTTCCTTGTGAAAGGCGAGTGTCAGTCCAGCGTGGGGAGGGTCTCATTTTTGTCAAGCCGTAAGCTCTAAATGCCCTACATGAGCCCTAGGGCAGCATCAGATCGGACCCTCAAGAAAAGGAGGCCGAAACGTGGGACTGCCTGATAGCTCGGCAGCGCAGGGGGTATATTACATATGTATGTGTATATATATACATATATATATATATATATTAATTACATATGTATATATATATATATATATGTACATATGTACATAATATATATATATATATATATGTATACTTATGTATATATCAGGGTTTTAGGTTCAGGGTTTTGTTTGTGTCTAGGCTACGTCGTGGGTCGCCTCTTCACAAGCATCTTCGAGCTTGCTGTGGACACCACGTTGCAATGCTTCCTCTGCTGCGAGGTCCATGGGCGCGGGGTTGGGGCTGAAACCTTGGATCTCAGAAACCTTAACCCTCCATCAGCACCCGAAAGCTCTACGCGCTAGAGGCCTACAAGGTGGTGCTGGTGGGGATGGTGATGGTGATGGTAATGACGGTGATGATGGTGAAGATGACAATGAGGCTCACCTAACCGTGCTGCTGCTGCTGCTGCTGCTGCTGCTGCTGCTGCTGCTGCTGCTGCTGCTGCGGCTGCTGCTGCTGCTGGTGTTCCTATCAGCAGCAATGCCGTTTAGAAGAAAGTGATTGTGACACACAAGTCTGTGATGACCAACATGACGAGGTAGTTGAGTGGTCGCATGGTCGCGGTTTTCATGGTGGTCGTAGCCGTGACTTCCATGAAAGCTCATCTGCGCTTGCTGTCGTGATTGGTGCCCCCTCCCCTCCACGCCTCTGCTTGGGTACGTCAAGACCCGCCGCTGTAGTTCCGGGCTCATGCGCCATCCTGGAATTTTCGTGCAACAGCAGAATCAGCGGTTTTCTGGCGTAGCGACTTTCGGGGTACCCAAACCCTATAAATCCCTAAATCTCAAGCTGCATGATTATCCTAAAGCCTCAACGGTTTAGGGTTTAGGGGGTTTAGGCTGGTTTTAGGGTTCAGGGTTTAGGGTTTAGGCCCTCGTGTCTGAACAGGAGATGCAAATCGCTGAGATGGGTCCCGAGGGCTTCGTGCCTCCACAGCTGAGCCCATGGCTGGACAAGTGTCCTGGATGCATTGCTTAGGGTTCAGAGGTTTGGGGGCTTTATAGGGCTTTAAGGTTTAGGGCTAGGTCGAGATTTTCGGGTTTAGGCTTTAGGGTACGGGTTTAAGGGTTATTCGGTTTTAGGGTTACAAGTGTCCCGGATGCATTGTCAAAGGCGTACGCGGTAATGTCGAAACGCAGGCCTTGGTCATCAAGTGCTGCAAGTCTAGGACATTTTCAGGCGGGTAGTTACCGTTTAGAAGCCTTATAGAAGGTCTATATACCTTATGGAAGCCTTATAGAAGCCCTATATATGCTAAACTCCCCACCTGTAGTTTCCTTTAAGCAAGACACTTCACCAAGCAAGGCGCTAGGAATGGGTCAAAGAGCCCGAAGGCAGTTTGGGGCATAGGGTTTAGGATGCATCAGGCTGCAAGGAAAACTGTCATGCATAGCTCGTTTTCAGGTTCGGGCTTGCTTTCTATTTTAACAACTTTAGGCTTCAACGGCTTGGGAAGTATGTACTTTGGTGTTTGGAAGCTTGCAGCCGTAAGTCAACCCTATCAATTTGAGCTCAAAGGGCAACACCATGTAGCACACTTCGCCACGACACCACGGTCTTGGGTTGAGGGCTGGGGCGTTCTGGTGCTCACATGTTATGCCCGTTGGGGTTCGCCCTAAGCCTCAAGCTCTCTAGACCCTGACTCCCTAAACCGAGTCTGAGTGACACTCTATAGCCCAACAGGCCCCGCTTTTGTTATTAATATAGAAGCCTGAATACTTGCCAATAGTATTCTGCGGGTTCCTTTATAAGACTATGGTATAATGTAGCCCGAAACCCTATTCTAATTACTAAGGCCCCTACATTACCTGAATTGCTAAGTCCCCTGATTCTCCAAGTATCTAAGGGTAGAAGTATGGGCCCCTAATATGGACCCTGAGGCCTTTGTAGGGACCCTTAAGGGTACATATAGGGTTAATAGTAGGTGTATAAGGATCCCAGGGTTAAGGGCCCCTAGTATAAAACCCTAAACCCTAAACCCTAAACCCCAAGGCATGGTTTCAACCTGAGAAAGTAGGCTGACCGATGTTTCAAGCAGGTCGCAGCCTCCCGAGAAGGTGGGCTGCACTGGTTTTTGGTTAGTTCTCTAAATTAGGGCTTAGGGTTTAGGGTTTAGGGTTTAGGATTCTAGGGTTTAGGGTTTAGGGTTTAGGGTTTAGGGCCTTCTGAATCCCCGATATAGTACGTCACCCTTGTAAAAAGGACCCTAAAAGGGACCCTAATTTAGAGAACTACCCATGTAGGGGGACTTCAGATCTAGAAGAGAATAGGGCCTTGAATACGACTATATACTATAACTATATCGGGGTTATAACGGGGGAAGATCATTCTTGAATATTCCCCCAAAACCCGGAGCCCTAAACCATGCAGCTCTTGTGTTTGCCAGATGGTTTTGCACGGGTTTTAGACCTGCATTCGAACTTTGAAGCCGGAGGTTGGGCTCAGGGTTTAGGGGTTTAGGGGTTTAGGGGTTTAGGGGTTAGGGTTTTAGGGTTTGGGGGTTTGGGTTTTAGGGTTTGGGGGTTTGGGTTTTAGGGTTTGGCGGTTAAGGGTTTAGGGGCTTAGTGTTTAGGGGTTAAGGGTCTAGGGGGATGGGGTGTGAGGAGGTTGCACCCAACACGCATTTAGATAACTTGAAGGCGAGGGTGGCGACAGTCGACATGTAAGCATTGGCAGGATCTGCAATAAAGTCTACGCGTGCTTGCTGCTACTGGTGTGGATGATGACGGCAAAAAGTACTCATCCAGTAGTGACGGTATTGATGACAATGATGACAGGGATGAGGATGAGTGGGTAGAAGGTGAAGGAGCAGGAGGAGGAGCAGGAGAGTGAGTGGCTGTGCTTTGCTATCTTGGTTACGGCAACGCAGGACCAAAAGGATGCTACTGCCGTTGGCACCTCATCGCCCATTTCAACACCATCGTAATCGTCATAGTTGTCAGCTGGGCATCAATCTCGTGCTGCTTCCGTCTGCCTCACTTTTATCGTCATTACTGCACCACTGTCATCGCTTTTGACAAAATCGTCGTCACTATCGCCGGCACCACCATGGTAGACGGGAGCGCCAACTTACCCTCACTGACGTCGTCATGCTTCTTATCATCCCCGCCATGATGATCACGACCATCATCATCATTGATTCGTCATCACCATCAACATCATTTCATTCACCATCAACATTCTCATAGAAATTCGCATCCTCCGCAGCGGCGCTACAACCGTGGTCATCAGCGCGATGTTGAACTTCGCCACCGCTGTCATCTTCATCCAACAGTGCTGCGGTGCTGTGTCAAGTAAGAGTGTCGTTCTGTAAGTCATTGCCATCCAGAACCCTAAACCCTAAACCCTAAGCCGCAAGCTTCACGAAAGACAGAGAAAGGTTGAACCTGCAGGCTTCTCAAGACTCGTCCGAGTCGAAAACGCCTTGATCAGACCCAAGACTCGAGACCCCAAAGGCCCTAAAGCCCAGAAGCCCTAAACCCTCAACGCTAAATTGCTAAAGCCCTCAAGCACCACAGAGTCAGCGTGGGGTTTCGCAGGCATCGGAGAAGAAGATGCTGGAAGAGACGGAGTAGAGGAGCTCTCGAGGTATTTTCGAAAGTGGAACCACTTTGAAGGCTCTAGCACGTTTTTGTTGTTTCGCTAGTTTTTAACCATGGTTTCGTGTAAAGGGATCTCCAGCGAATCTACTTGTTGCTTGCCTTCCAAGGTGAGGAGGGGGAATATTTGGTTGGAGTGAGACATCCCTTTGCAGTCCGTACATAGCCAAACGACCTTACACACCAGGACCACTATCCTTCTAGCATCAAGATTCTTGATTCTTGATTGCCCATGCTGCACCAAAACCCTAAACCCTAAACCCAAAATCCTAAACCCTCAACCCTAAACCCTAGACCTGTAAGAGACACAGCAGGGTAGGGCTGAGAAGAGCAAAAATCTGAACTATCCAGGACCCTACGCAAAATCACTCCGCCGTTTAGGTGCGAGGTTTGGCGTCCAATCGCTGCGAACTTCAAGAGAGAGCTGGGGCTACTAGGAATTTCCTGGACTTCGCCAACTTCTTGAAGGGCAGTGTGCTGTCAGCCGTTCCTGGCACTTCCCCGACGCAGAGTAGAAAGTAGGGCACTCTGACCCTACGTCTTGCAACCCGAGGATGGACGACTTGCAGCCCTGAGGGTCCATGTACCCAAATAGTTTCTACTTTGGCCTTAATGTAGCCCCTATATGGGTACCTTGGGGCCAAAGTATATACTACTTGGGTACAGGGACCCTTAGGGTAGGCTCCAATCCTGTAAGGCCAGAGAGAAGGCTTCCAGTCAGCCTTGAGCCCTGAACTCCTTCACTGGCCTTTCCCCGAATCCGTCAACGAGTCAAACTTTACCCGAACCCTCCAGTGGCCCTAGGGGCTCTAGTACCTTATAGAGTAAGTCCCTGAAGGGTTAGGGTTTAGGGGTTAGGGTTTTAATAAACCCTAAACGCGAAACCAGAAGCCTGAAGCTCCATGTGAAGCAAGGACTCCGCGGCTGCAGGGGCAGGGCAGGTGAGGGTCTGGAGTTGTGCCGTTTGTTTCCCTGGCTGGACTGTGTCTTTAGGGTTTAGGGTTTAGGGGTTTAGGGTTTAGGACTTTGATGTTGCCTTCCAGCTGATTGCTTTCGTCATCGTAGCAGGAGATGTAGACCGAAGAAGTCGTAGTTGGCGTAGTGGTTCTTATTGTTGTTGCTGCTGCTTTCAGTTACTCACACTCACTTGTTCATTCTTGCAGGCAGGGGCTTCTGCAGTATCTCTAACTGGGGATCATGTGTACTGTCTGTTACAAGCAAGGTGTCTGAACTACTAGCCTCCTGTAGTAGCTCTGGTAGGTTCTACCGAGGGACGTCAGCCAAAGATTGAAAGGAAGATGCAGCCTCCAAGCACAAGCCTTTCTCACCGGATGCTCCTATCAAATGAGGAAGCGCAGGGTCCACCTGTGTGAGTTTTTGGCTCTGCGAGCTTTAGCAGTTCATCCCGATGCTGTGCTACATCACGTAGCCAGCCCATGCTGAGCCTGCTGTCACGCTTCCAGAACGCATGGAACTGACATAAGATATCATGAAACGATGCTGGTCTTCAAAACAAGCACTCCCAAAATGCTGAAGCCCTGGCCCCTAGAATTGCAAGCACAACACGACATGTTACCGGCTGTCTTCCCAAAGGAAGACAGTGTCAAGAGGTACAGACATTTGCAAGATCATCGTTCCAAAAGCAGAGCATAAGGTTAGAGCCTCTATCACTATGGCGGGTGTTGTCATGGCTTTCTAACCTAAGATGACTGGGTGTTCAGTTTACGTAGTTTAAAGATTGAAAGTGTTGGAACTGATCATTGCAAGTAAATCCTCGACCAGGGTGACAGAGATCAGCAACATAACCGATGGTAGCAACCGTAGGCAATCAATCTAACGTCCGACCACCATAGCAGGTCAAATGTTGGTGCAACATTACCAGCCTCGACAACAACGACGACGATGACAGACATGACGAAACTACTTTTCCTGTGTTCCTGCAGCTGCCACTGGCATTGCTACTGCTACTGCTGCTGCTACTACTGCTGCTACTACTACGAC
>CAJNDV010004991.1:78063-94436 GCA_905221635.1 Symbiodinium sp. CCMP2456 | reverse complement strand
TCATCTCGGCCTCCACGGCGGTCGTCGTCCATCCGATGATCGTCACCTCGGCGACCACGTCGGTCGTCATCACCTCGACGATCGTCACCTCGGCCACCACGTCTGTCGTCACCTCGATGGGAGTCGTCCATGTGGCGATCATCTCGGCCACCACCTCGTCCTCGACGATCATCATCTCCTCTGCGTCCATCATCGCGTCCACGGCCCCGACGATCATCTCGCACGCGGTCGTCGCGACCACGGCCCTTGCGGCCATCATCCCGTCGGTAGTAGGGCGATCCAGCGAGGTCCGAGGTGACGTTCTTGGCATCTGTGGAGGGTCCCGAGCTCAGCATGCCAGCCCTTAGCGATTCACGCAGACTAACAAGCCCCGTGACAACAGTGATCCTTCCTGAATGGGTGGCCCCTGCAGCAGACTGAGTGTTTGTCCAGGGCCTGGGGCTCAAAGAGTTGTAGTCCCGAAAACTACATACCATGATCCTTGCTTTGATAATTAAAATATGGTTTGGGTTAGACGATAATCAGATATAATTAAGAGAGTTAGCAACACTAAAATGAATAATCTTGATGGGTTTCCAATCCCTACATTGGTCACCATGTCGTGTGTCGAAGATTGCCACAGTACCCAGGGACTCCAGTATCCCTCAGTTAAGGAATATACCTTAAATTATAGTAGGATCCCTAATATGATTTAAGGTCTATTCCTTAATTAAGGGATCCCTAAACCCTAAACCCTAAACCCTAAACCCTAAACCCTAAACCCTAAACCCTTAATTAAGGGATGTTGGAGTCTCTGGGTACCTAACCGAAGGCAGGCAAGCGGCAGGCGAAGCCTCTCCATAGCGCGGATTCGATCGTGCACGGTCTCATTCCACCGATGAGGACCTGCGTCCAGAGACTCCAATATCCCTTAATTAAGGAATATACCTTAAATCATATTAAGGATCCTACTATAATTTAAGGAATATTCCCTAATTAAGGAACATTGGAGTCTCTGGGTGCATCCAGCTTAATATCGGGGTTTTGACAGTTAGAATGGGGTTCTGCAGTATGTCCTATAACGGAACCCTAAGGACATGTATTTTTGATTGTTCAGATATCGGACTCGGGGGACGGCACGAACATTCTAAGCTAACGGATAATAGCATCCGACCACCTGCCAAGTTGGAAAACATCCGAACCCTTAAATCCGAAATCCGAGACAGCAGATTATGAGCAAATGCACCCTTGAATTCCTCAACCCTGCGACAATAAACCTCCAAACCCTCAGTCCAAAATCCTAGAAAGGTTTCTAGGGTGTTAGGGCTTTTAGGGTTCAGGGTAACCCCTCGAACACTACAAAACCTCACGCAGACCACATCTTTTTTGGACCCGGTCCTGTGGCATATCCCCACGCCAAATCGGGTCTCACCTGCACAGCTCCCTAAACCCTGCCTGGACACTAAAGAACCTGCCCTTATTCGGGTTCCTGATCATGATTTCCTACATAAGTATCATAAGTCTCCTTTAAACCCTAAACCCTAAAACCTGAAGGATGTAGGAAATTTGGGGTCAAGGAAATCCGTGAACCCAAAACGGAAACTAGACTCTCGAAGCTAGGGTTCTGGCTGTCGGGGGCTTAAGGGGGTAGGGTTTGAGGGTTCAGGCTTTTGGGTTTTTCCCGGTTTAGTTGAGGCTTATAGCTTGGGGTTTCAGGGTTTTGGGTTTGGGGAGGGTTTGGGGCTCGAAGGCTTTAGAGTGTCAGGGTTTTTTCAGTTTGTGTGTTTAATGACGGTTTAGGGTTTAGGGGAGACTCCCCAGAGGCTGTGTCACCCCAAACCCCAAACCATCATCGTGCTCGGCGTGGGATGCTTCCTTGTGTAGTGGGTGGGGCTTAGGCTTTAGAGTGTTTAATATAGGGGCCTCGATAATCAGAACAGGGTTTTTGCCTAAGTTATTCGAGTAGAACTATACGTGGAGCCCAGGGTGATATTGTTAATCATGATTCAGACCTCTATGTATTTATATATGTTTTCTATATCTAATTATGTATATCTATATAATAATATATGTAAAATTTATATGCTTATATATATATATATATATACACCTGTAAATGTACGTATACCCGTAATTATCTGTATCTATACATTAGGTTTCTCAGCGCCAACCCCACCAAGTTTTTAAGCCCTGAACCCTCAAACCAGAAAAGCTTCGAATCCTCGACCTGTCGGCGTTCTTCAGAGCTGGGTGTGAATGGTGTAGGGCTTAGGGTTTAGGGTTTAGACTTCAGGGTTTAGGATTTAGGGTCGAGGTGGTGGGGTGGGTAGGGCGAAGGTGGTGGGGGTGGTGGGACTGGGAGGAGGGAGAAGTCTATGCTGCACAACTGGAGCCTAACTCACCATCCTACTTGGCATGCTGCCTTCTAATTCCAGAAACAGTTGTTTCAAATCTGACTACCAAAGACCCCCACTTCGGAGAGTTCAACACTTTCATTGCCACTCAATCTTGCTTGATGCCTGAGTGAGGCTTCATATGCAGTTGAGGACCAAAGAAATGAGTAGGATCTTAGGCTTCGGCGTTACACTCTCTGGAGGACGAGTCTACCCGGTGAACCACGCGAAGTGTGAAAAAGCTCTCAATCTTAGTCATAACCCATGATCGAGGCCTGAAAACCGTCCATCCTAAAGCTTTGCACCCGGAATCCCTGAAACTTACCCACTGCTCCCACAACCTCACGGAAGAAGCCTCGGAGCCTGTAGAACCAGCACTACAAAAACCTTATCATCCCAAAAGAAATGCTGCAGAACATACCCCAAACCCTCTCATAGCAGGCTACCCGTTTATCCCTATAGAATCGTGCTAGAATATTACATCGCCAGACCCTATTATGGCAAGCTACCTGAAGGAGATGGACCGCATCCTCATCCCGCGGGTGTCCTGCCTTGCGTTCGTTGCGAGACCCACCGGTTTGGGATTTTAGGGTTTAGGGTTCAGGGAGTTTGGATTAAGGCTCTTTTTGAACACCTCTTTTCCGATCTGCCGTTGGGGTTATTTAGGATTTAGGGAGTGTTGAGTTTTGTTTAGGTTTAGGGGTCGAGGGGTTCAGAGGTGTTGTTTCAAAATCTATTTGGGACTTTGGAGCTTTTTGAGACTGGACCTGGACTTTGGGTTCTGAGGGCTGCAGATTGCTGCGGATGACGTGTGCCTGAGGTAGGTGCCGAAATCTGGAGCTTAACCCTAAACCCTAAACCTTAAACCCGGCGAGCTCAGACAAGGGTAGGCAGGCACGGCTTGTAATATAGCGGCCCAAATAATATTTTGGGGGGTTCCTTATTATAACTAGAGTATAAGGCCCCTATATGATAGCGGCACTTATGGGGTTCATATGCAGAGAGAGCCCGCTGCCACTTTGACGCAGGAATATACATATCATCACGACAGAAGCCCGACATAACGCGCACAGTTCCTCCTTCCCCCACTAGACGGTATGAACTCTCGGTGCAGTACTGGCGGATGCAGATTTGGGATCCGGATACCTTGCCTCGTGCCTCTGCGATTCTGGTGGCTTGGCGACAGGATATCCATCGAAATCCCTACTTTCAAACCCTATACACCCAGTACAAGGGACTTCGAAGTAGAAAAAAACCGCTATGGATTAAGATCCCTGAACCCTAAACCCTAAACTGAACCTTAAACCCTAAACCCTAAACCCTAAACCCTAGGCCCTAAACCCTAAACCCTGAACCCTAAACCCTAAACCCTAAACCCTAAAGTTGCTCTGTTTGAATAGGGAGTCACGGGCCTCGGAGGTCTCCAAAAGTGACGTCTTTTCGGCCTCCTGAAAAGGGGCTTCGTGGGCTTTAGGGTTTAGGGTTTAGGGTTTAGGGTTTAGGGTTTAGGGTGTAGGGTTTAGGGTTTAGGGTGTAGGGTTTAGGTTTTAGTCATACTGTTTTCGGGGAGTTCACGGTTTGACGGTTTAGGAACTAATGTTGGGGCTTCGGGCTCAAGTTTTTTGTCTAGATGTTTGCGAGGTTATGGTTCTCGATATAACGCCACTTGGGCAGGTGAGGCCTGCCACCAGAGCGTGGATTTTGCTGGCTGTTGCCCAGTATTGCCCCGTCCTTTGACGTCATTGAACTTTTAGCAGCCTCCCATGCTCGGGGTGTCGATCCCTTACATGACATTGATGCCATTTCAGGACAAATAGACACAGAAAAACAACGAATAAAGACAAGTAAAGACGCCTAAATGCACACTAGGCTCACTAGGCATGGTGGTGTCAAGGGCTCAGTGCTCATATGTCTCCAGGGATCTAAGCCACGAGGATCTGAAGCTGCCAAAGAGGCAAAGGATGACACCAAGTAACGGAAACCCTAAACCCTAAACCGGACCAGAGCTGTTCTGTGAGTTTGAAAATCTTCGGGGGGAGGGGGGGGGGCTCTTCGAGCTTGTCGGGTCGTGGTGTTTGGGCCTTGCTTGGGTCATAAAACTTGAGGTCAGGGCTTCGGGCTTAGGCTTTAGAGCGCTGAAGCTCTAGAACCGAAGCTCTATGCTAAAGGAAACTACAGGTGGGGAGTTTAGGGTATATAGGGCTTCTATAAGGCTTCAACTTACCCACCTGAAAATGTCCTAGACTATGCAAGCCCCAAATAAAGCCTCGGCCGGCTCCAGACCCAATGAGCCCTACAGAAGCCCTGCATACACCACAAGCGGAGCCGTAACTGCTGACAGAAAAACCCTGGAAAACTAAGCAAAGTACGGTAGATTTCTTCAACACTTCTGGACATGTCTGGTTGTCAAAATTTATGGTCCCTTTTTGGGTCCTTGTTATAATACGGCACCTATTGTTTAGGGTACCCCAAAAGGGACCATAATTTTGACAACTACCCACATGGAAGACCCCAAACCCTCACAGAGAGGTTTCTCCTCCCTGTCACGCTTGATGGGGTCAGCCGCTTGGATGGTTTCGACGGCATCCTGCACGTCGCGGCATGAACTTGAGAGCCCTAAATATGCCTGCTGGCACTCGGCAGAACAAGCGTGAAAGCCATGAGAATATGCTAACCCCTATTATCGCCATAACACTGAGAACCGTAATTAATGATGTAGGGTTCAGAAGGTTCAGACTCGAGGGCTCTAGGGTTGAAGCTTCTGGGGCTCGGGGGTTTAGGGCTGTAGGTTCAGGGGTCTGGGGTTTGAGATTCGGATTGAGGGTTCAGGGGTTGAGGCCTTCGTGAGTCTTATGTCTTATAGTAACCTTCTTTCTAGAAACCCCTGCGTAGAATACCCTTCAGTACCCATATAATACACTTGCAGTACCCTCGGGGTATCCTTATAGCTCCCTGGACTCCCTAAACCTCTTAGAGAGCCCTTACAGTAGCAACAGTAATAAGAGCAATAATCGGTTTTAGTAAGAACATAACAAGAAGAATATTGATAAGAGTAAGGCAACAAAAAAAAAAAAAGCTCCTGGAGGGCTTTCAAGTAAGCGAAAGAGTGGAGGTGATCCGGCTCCAGCACCTCGGGCTCGGGGTTTAGGGTTTAGGGTTTAGGGTTTAGGGTTCTGTTAAGGTGTACCCTGAAGCCTAGGCCCTAAACCCAAAGCCCTGAACCCTGAACCATAGACCGGCTCCTTGAAGAGTTCCCTTTATAAGATCCGCCTTGAATGCTCTGGAGCCGCATTGGGGCTGGAGGGCTTGGGGTTTGGGGCTTAAAGGGTTTGGGGTCTAAGCGCTTACTGCCTGGGGCTTCAGGCTTGGGCTTAAGGTCCTGTAGTCCTATGGGTTTCGAGCTCGTACAGGCCCACATACTTAGAACATTCAGGCTTTGAGGGTATCTTCCAGGGTTTAGGCTTTCTTTTACTTTGCCGGGGCAGGCACCCTAAACCCGAAACCACTAAACCCTAAACCCTAAACCCTAAACCCTAAACCCTAAACCCTAAACCCTAAACCCTAAACCCTAAACCCTAAACCCTAGCCCTAAGTGGGTGTTAGGGCTTACGGCCTTAGAGCTGAAAGATCCAATGAGACGGTCATCGGAAGCCCCTTTGGTCATACACGGCCCTTGCTCCAAGCAACGCGAACCGGATCCTGCATTGCCTTAAGGCTAAATTAGGGTTTAGGGTTTAGGGTTTAGGGTTTAGGGCTAAAACCACGGCAATATTCAGAAAGGTATCTGTACTACCTGGCCTTGAGCCTCCTACGTAAGCAGACTGCTCTCGCACTGAACTTGATCTAGGATTGCCCGGAGGTCCCTTAGCCAGGAGTTTTCTTTCAACACGCGCGGTTCTCGCTGAACATTTCGCATTCCAGAACTCGTTCCTCAAGAATTGGCAGCTCGATATCACAAAAGCACAAAGTTTGCCCTGCTTAAACAAAAGCACAAATTTGCCCTGCTTAAGGTTGACGACGGAACTGCGGCTTTGAGGGTACGTAGCACTGTGGATTCAGATGTAGAGCACATTTCAAGGGTGGGCAGTGCTCTAAATTAGGGTCCCTTTTAGGGGCCCCTTTTATAAGGGTGCCGTACTATATTGGGGACCCAAAAAGGGACACTAATTTAGAGAACTACCCATATCATCGGGAGTGCCAGTCCAAGGTACGCCTTGCTCATTCCACTCGTTCCAGGCGGCGATGAAGTAGAGATTCTCGTTGATGCGACGGTTAGGAGTGTGGCTCATGTTACCTCAGCTCCGGCTTCAGCAGATGGCTTCAACAGCTTCAGCGCCTGATGAGCCAAGACACCTCGGAATCTTAAACCCCAAAAACACCCTTAGACGCTTGCACAACTCAAGCTTGCGAACTGGGCGCTTTGAAATGCACACGGAGATTTCGCACATGGGACAGCCCCCAAGCACGAACCCAAGCTGCCCACAGCCACCTCCTCTAAAGCCATGGATGCCATGCGCAACACGATCACCCCCAAAAAATCAAAGTCTAATTGGTCAGAACCCCCCCCGACCCTAGACCCTAAACCCTAAAACCCTAAAACTCTAAAACCCGAAAACCCTAAACCCTAAACCCTAAGCCGCAAATTAGTTACAAGCCCAAAACCCTTTAAACCCGATGCAAGGCAAGGCCTGCAGCAGGAAGAAAATGGCTGCACAGCTTCTGGAAACTACAAAACACTGAACCCCGAAGTCTAGTCTCTGAATCCTGACCCCCTAAACTTCCAACCGCCGAACCCACAACCCTAAAACCCAAAGACTCGAACCCCAAAGCTCTGAACATGAAACCAAGCGGCGGAAGGACTCGATAAGGCCCGTTTTGAACTCCTGGCGGGGCTCTCCATAACTCTAAGGTTGAAACCATGGGCCACTAGTAGGGGCCCTTAGGTCTGGGATCCTTAAATACCTACTATATACCCTCATATGTACCCGTAAAGGGAGCCTAGAAAGGCCTAAGGGTCCATATTAGCCCATACTTCTAGCCCTAGAACAACGATGCAAAGGCTGAGGGAAGGGCCCCCAGGGCTTCGGCGCAGATGATTAGGGTTTAGGGTTTCGGATTTAGGGTTTAGGGTGTAGGGTTCAGGGTTTTGAGTTTTGGGTGTAGGGTTTCGGGGTTTAGGGTGTTGGGTTAAGGGCTTTAGGGTGTAGGATTCAGGGTTTTGGGTTCAGGGTGTAGGGTTTCGGGGTTTAGGGTGTAGGGTTAAGGGTTTTAGGGTGTAGGATTTAGGGTTTGGGATTTAGGATTTGAGGGTTCTAGAAGCCTCTATAACTAGACGGGTTCAAAAAACCCAAAGTTCAAAGCCCTGAGCTGGGGTGCCTCGGGACTGGCCCTGTAGCGCTGGGAGCAGCCCCGCACGCGGTTGTCGAAGCCAGTGGTGGCACCCCAATACCTCAAGGTTTAGGGATTCAGGCGTTTAGGGGTTTAGGGTTAAGAAGCCTCGGGGCTATAGGGCTTTAAACCCCTAAACCCTAAACCCTAAAGGGGGCTATAGGGCTTTAAACCCCTAAACCCTAAACCCGAAAGGGGGCTATAGGGCTTTAAGGTGTAAGGTCTAGAGTCTAAACCCTAAACTCTAAACCTTAAACCCTAAACCCTAAACCCTAAACCCTAAACCCTAAACCCTAAACCCTAAACCCAAAGCCCTGAGTCTAGAGTTTGAGGCCTTACGGCTTTCAGGTCGGAGCGTTTTAGGCTTTGGAGCTACGGGCTTCCGGGTGCAGGAGGGCTTTGGGCTTAGGGTTTAGGGTTTAGGGGTTTTGGGTTTAGGGGTTTAGGGGTTTAGGAGTTTAGGGGTTTAGAGGTTTAGAGGTTTAGGGGTTTGCGGGTTTAGGGGTTTAGGGGTTTAGGGGTTTAGGGGTTTAGGGGTTTAGGGGTTTAGGGGTTTAGGGTTTAGGGGTCCCCTTCTTGGCATGGCTTCGTAAGCGGGACATTTGGGGCTCAGGGGATCAGCGCTTAGTGGGGTTACTACCAGCGTTAGCACGATGAAGCCCGAAACACCAAACTCTAAACCACTAAAAAAAGCTCAAACGCACGGCAATGGTTGAGCACGAGGTGATTGTTCCTCGAGCCCTCAGTCCTGCACCCCCAAACCCGATAACCCTGAGACGGAGGTGCCCCTGAAGCTAAACCCCCCACATCTAAAGGAGTTCACTACAAGACGGCCCTGGGAAGGACCCTACTTAAGCTCGGAACACCGGGTTGTTGAGAACCTAATTCCAGTTACGACCTTTGAGGGTGTAATACGAAACAATATGGCGTCCTGTTTCCTGATATTGATGACTTAACTTAAACTTCTGCACGCTTCATCTTCACGAACATGGGCGCAGAAAAAAGATTCCCGAAAGCCCCGAAGGCCCTAAACGCCGCAACGGCAACCCTAAAACTGTAGGAAAAGTCCCGAACCCCAAACCTTGCGCAGCAACCGCAAAGCCCTGATAGCCTAAACCCGGAGCCCGCGAGCCCTTCTCCTAAACCCACTGCGTAGTGCGACCCCAAGCCTCTAAAGCCTAAACCCGACCTATACTAGAGTATGAAAACCTAACATGATATCATATGGGAGTTTCCGAAAATTAGGGGTACCTTATTTTGGGGTCCTTATGATAAGGATCCTACTATTTAGGGTAGTATATTAGGGTCCCCTATTTTCGGAAAGCCCCATAAAACACAACATGGTTGAAGAAACGCCAAGATGCTGAGGCCAAGTGGTGATGAAGTCCTGCGGGCTCTGTAAAATTTCATTTGGGGTGTCTTTGAATCATCGGGGGGAGTTGGGATTAGGGGGTTTAGGGCAGGGCCGAGGGCAAAGGTGTCCGGTTTGGGGGCTCAGGATTCGGGTGAGTTTAACTTAACCCTAAACCCCTAAACCCGAAACCCAAAACCCCGAAGTTAGGGAGAGGAAACCCAAAACCCAGGAATCAGGGTGTCGGTGAAACCTGTACACCCTCCTAGCTGGCAATCTCGGCTTGAGGGCCTCCTGAGCTTATCAAGAAGGGTTCTACTGCTGATGAGATAAATCCTGCATTACCTTAGCGACCCTAAACTATGGGAATTAGGGTATACTACTTATCATGAGCAATGCAGGATTTAGACCATCAGCCGTATGTGGGCTCTACACAGGTTCTATGAGGGTTTGGGCTTTTCCATTGCTGGCCGGAAAGACTAAACCGCAAACCCCAAACCACAACCACCAGAACCCGACAACCTAGGCCTCTAGTTCCTAACCCCGAATTTCCTATATATAGATACAGTTCCACATTATGGTCCATGTACTAGAACATACTCCCATACACTCTTCGCAGTGGGGCCCCCTACATTCAAACACGCACAGAAGCCCTACATCAAAACGTCCCCGAACGAACCTCTGCTGATTAAGGGCCCTATCTTGAGCCGGGGACTGCAAGTCTCTGAGACTCCTATACGACGTACGGTTTAGGGTTTAGGGCTTAGGGCTAAGACCCTCAATCCTAAAGTGCCCTAAACCCAAAAAGGCCACAAAGACGTCAAGTCTCTGGCACCTTGTCTTCCCCGGAGGCCGGACGACCGCAACGCTCGCAAACAGCCATGAAATGGAAGGAGGCCTCAGTGGTCCCAGAAAAGGTTCTGCAAGGGGTTCTGTAGGGGGTCTGAAATGGGTTCGGTCCACAAGAGGTATAAGCGTTTAGAAGGATTTCAGGTGTATGCCTTGGTTTGGGGTTTAGCTGCAGGACTTGGGGCCTTGGGCTTAGGAGGCCCCCAAAATGTCGTTGTGAATAGTAGTAGTAGTAGTAGTAGTAGTAGTAGTAGTAGTAGTAAGTTAGTTAGTTAGTTAGTTAGTTAGTTAGTTAGTTAGTTAGTTAGTTAGTTAGTTAGTTAGTTAGTCAGTCAGTCAGTTAGTTAGTTAGTTAGTTAGTTAGTTAGTTTGTTTGTTTGTTTGTTTGTTTGTTAGTAGTAGTAGTAGTAGTAGTAGTAGTAGTAGTAGTAGAAAGCAGTAGTAGTAGCAGTAGTGATAGTAGTAGTAGTAGTAGTAGTAGCAGCAGTAGCAGTAGTAGCAAGAGTAGCCGGAGTAGCAGTAGTAGTAGTAGTAGTAGTAGTAGCAGCAGTAGTAGTAGTGGTAGTCGTCGTCGTAGTAGTAGTAGTAGTAGCAATAGTAGCACTAGTAGCAGGAGGAGCAGGAGTAGCAGTAGTAGTAGTAGTAGTAGCAGTAGTAGCAGCAGTAGCAGTAGCAGTAGCAGCAGTAGTAGTAGTAGTAGTAGTAGTAGTAGTAGGTGTAGTAGCAGCGGCAGTAGTAGTAGTAGTAGTAGTAGTAGTAGTAGTAGTAGTAGTAGTCGTAGTAGTAGTAGTAGTAGTAGTAGTAGTAGTAGTAGTGGCAGTAATAGCAGTAGTAGCAGTAGTAGCAGGAGTAGCAGGAGTAGTAGTAGTAGTAGTAGTAGTAGTAGCAGTAGTAGTAGTAGTAGTAGTAGTAGTAGTAGTAAGCAGTATTAGTAGCAGTAGTAGTAGTAGTAGTAGTAGTAGTAGTCTAATGTTTATATTTGTAGGAGGAGGAGGAGGAGGCGGAGGGGCAGTGGCGGCAGCTGCATAAGCAGGAGGAGGAAGGAATTGGGCAAGCAAGCAAGCAAGCAAGCAAGGAAGAAAAAAAAATAGTAAGGAAGGAACGAACAAGAGAAGACTGACAAGAACAACCACAACCATCGTAATACCAGGAAAATCGTCACTGGTAGCCGTGCGCCTTGTCAAGATGCGACTGACTGCCAGTTTTGAAAAAACCCGTAACCACTTGCTAGTGCCAAGATCGGATGAATAGGGATGATGTCTGCCGTTTCCTGCTCTATGCACAAGCTAGGAACCGCATGGGGGGTTTTGTGCAGCTCTTCTGGCGTAGCTAGCTTTTGTGGTGGAGTTTAAAGGGGGATAGTTACCAAACCCTCAACCCTCAATTCTAAACCCTATATAAACCCTGGGTTCTGAACTCAAACCCTCATGCCTAAACTGAGACCCCAGGAGCGTCGAAGAGACTTGGCATGAAGCTCGGCCCGCCTGCACCTGGGCAACGTTGAAGCAAACAGCCGGGGCCTTTCTCGGGAATAGGGTTTTGGGTTTGGGCTTATGTTACTTATGTTTGCAGTCTTGGGGATTTCGGAAGTCTAGCCCCCTCTTCGTCCGTTTATCATTCCACCTGATGTGGCTGAATTGTGGAAAAGCATGCAAATCCCTTTGAAGGTGCGACTGGAGGATATCGGCCCCGCCGTACATTCCGGCGTTTCCTCCCAGTTGCGCCGCCGTCGCAATGGTTCAAATATGGTAAGATTCGCCACATCCATGTAGCGCCAGACTACCCCAAATTACTGCGCGTGTTATTCTTACTGCCTTTTGCAGTAGTCTTGTGTTTGTCTCTATCTTGGCTATCTACATCACCATCGGCTTTTCTTTCATTGCAGTGGCAAGGCACAGCATTGCGATTGCGACAACTGTCCTGGATGTTGGATGGTGATCATGATGAGACGACAGGGACCATGCTGGCTGACGTTCACTTGCCCCGAAAGCCCGCAGACCTCTAAAATACGAGCCCTTTATTTGTAAACCCCTTATCTATAAACCCCGAACAAGCCCTTGTAAATCCATGCATTTAGAGCCCAGGCGCCACTGACGGTGCGCAGGAAGTAGATGCCGCCAAAGCCATTCCTCAGGTAGCTCAGGGTTTTTTGGGCTCAGAGGGTCGGGAGCTTCGGTTTGGAGCTCAGGCTTGTTAGGGTAGGGCTTAGGGTTTAGGGCTTAGGGTTTGGGGGTTAGGGCTTGGGGCTTAGGGTTTCGGGGTTTGGGCCTAGAGCTTCGGGTTCGGAGTGCAGAGTTTTGGGGCACCGGGCTCAGAGATTGAGGGTTTAGGGCACTGGGCTGGGAGTTTGGA
Source organism: Symbiodinium sp. CCMP2456 (assembly GCA_905221635.1). Classification (NCBI taxonomy): domain Eukaryota; class Dinophyceae; order Suessiales; family Symbiodiniaceae; genus Symbiodinium; species Symbiodinium sp. CCMP2456. Next base: position 82,124 of record CAJNDV010004991.1, on the reverse strand, counting down.
GCGTGGTGCTAAGGCTTGGAAATATAGGGTTTAGGGTTTACGTTATAGGGTTTAGGGTATAGCGTGCAGGGTCCTCCCCCGGTACCGGCTCCTTAGCAAAAACAAGCTCCAAAGGTCCATAAGTTACAGCAGTCAGGGAGCTGTTCACTTTAGGCTCTTCTGTTTAGGGTTTAGGGTTTAGGGTTCAGGGTTTAGGGTTTAGTGTTTAGGGCCCTGCAAGACCGGATGTCTTCGGACTTGCGCGAGAAAGAATCTGCAGGACTCACGGTCTCAGGGCTTTGTAGGCTTCGAGTCTAGGGTTCCGGGTTTAGGGCTGCAGGGATTTCGGGTTTTGCTTAAGTTCCTACCTCCCTATCTGACATCTATATAAATCGACGCTGCACCTTGACCTACACCCTAAACCCTAAACCCTAAACCCTAAACCCTACCTTTCCTTATGCCGAGCGTCTGCTTGGCGAGCAGGTGCCAGTTGTTCATCATCGGCGCAAGCTTTTCCCCGATCTCCTCTGCATGTTTGTGGTGTCATGTAGAAGCCTCTATAATTAGAATAGGGTTTAGGGTTTAGGGTTTTTTGGTTTAGGGTTTAGGGGTTCGGGGGAGTATATTATACTACCACTATACTCAGGAACCCCCAAAATAGTAGGGGTATTATTTTGGCTCCTGTAATAGGCTGATGGTTTGTGTGACTGCCGGTGGCACTGAATAATAGAAGGGTTTACTGATTCTGTCTCAGCACGTAGTTTGCAGGCCACCCATCTTAGAGCCCTAGTGACCTAGCTACGGTTGAGGGTTTAGGGTTTAGGGCTGAGGGTTTAGGATATCAAAAGCTTCAGCCTCGACCCGAACCTAGGTAGGATATATAAGGATTCTGTGTGGGCTACATTCTCCAAGGGCTCTCCCAGATAAGGTGGCTCTAGGGGGTCTGGATTTGTGCCTGCATGCCACGCGCACACAATGCCTGGCTTGATTTTCGAGTCATGGGGAATGCAAGCCCTAACACTTCAAGCAAACTCTAAAAGAAACTGCCTCTGGACGCTAGCCCTCCCCTAACTAAGCTTTAAACGTTTAATCGTATACTTGGAGTTACAGGGAACCTGTGATGGGGTTGAAAGGTTGAACGAAGGCTTTGGCACTCAATAGGCCTCGCGGGAGCCTCTAGTGCTTCAGGTGCATATTCAGATCTGGCGCTTCGGTCTCCTAAACCCTAAACCCTAAACCCCCACACCCTAAACCTGCTAGTGACTGCAGTGAGATGCTCACCCCACCTGCTCACGGATGAACAACGCCCAGGTCGGAAACCCTAGACCCTAAACCTTACTGTAAACCCTAAACCCTAAACCCTACTGTACGTCCTGAACCCTAAACCCTACTGTAAACCCTAGACCCTAAACCCTAAGAACCTAACACCAGGGGATGGAACGACTGAAGAATTCTCAAGCTTTCAGCCTGGATGGGCATACCCTTTGCTTCGACCCACTGAGTGCACCCCCCAAGCTAACGACCTGGGAACTCGCGATGTGGCTGTGTTGGATGATACTTTTCTTGAATACAGCCTTGATGATAAAGATCACTATTAAGAAGGGTCTTGAGGATATTGAGTTTTAACTGTTAACGCTAGTGCTACTGTTACGGTTACTACTACTTGGTATTACTTCACCTTTCTGTCGGCGGGCTTTTCTTGTCCTTCTTATGACTACAACTGCCCTAAACCCTAAACCCTAAACCCTAAACCCTGAACCCTAAACCGTAGAATGACATGGTGCGAAGAGTTGAAAAGTTCCTTCAGGCCTACCGCCCCGCTTGTCCTGAGGGAAGTAGATTGCAAAGACCGGCTTGTTGTTGATCTTCTTGTAGTTTCCTTGGGTTTAGGGTTTAGGGTTTAGGGTTTAGGGTTTAGGGTTTAGGGTTTAGGGTTGATCTTCTTGTAGTTTCCTTGGCACTCGTAAGTTCTTTGTAGCCCTGCCCGCATCCGCCCGCTAGCAGACATCGTGCTCTCCCAAGCCGCAATGTTTTGGATTCACAACAGTTGGGACCTCTCAGCACTTTCGCGCGCCAGGATGCTCAATATCATGAGAGGTCCAGATGTCTAATGTAGGGGCCCTAATAATTAGAGTAGGGTTTTTGGGGTACAATAACCATACTAAGGAACCCCCAAAAGAGTAGGCCCTAAACCCTCAACCCTAAACCCTAAGGTAATTATTAAGGCCCCTGGATTATCCTCCCGGAAAACGAACCGAGGCCAAGTTGTTGGATCTCGGCCAGTCTTCGCTTCTGATCGGAAGTCCGTGAAAGGTTTAGGGCCCTGGAAACTTCGCTTCAGAGTTTAGGGTTTAGGGTTTAGGCTTTAGGGTTTTTTGTATAGGGTTTAGGCTTTAGGCTTTAGGGTTTACTGCTTAGGGTTTAGGGTTTAGGATTTAGGGTCTAGGTGCGGTGGAGAGTCAAGGGGCCTCAGGGTGGAGCCTGGAGTTCAAGCGAGTTTGGAATCCTTCCTCTGGCCTTCTCGTGCCCAGAGAGCTCAACACCCCTTCATTAAGGAATATACCTTAAATCATTATATTAAGGCCCCTTTTTATTTAAGGTATATTCCTGATTTAAGGGGTATTGGGCTCTCTGGGTAAGGGTTGAGGCTCGCGTTTCGAGATCTAGGGCTGCCCAAGCTCGATGCTGGAAGTAGGGCAGGAGGTAGTTGAAGTGCTCCTTCCATCCCGTCTCATTGGCGTAGTCCTTCCGACTCTGACAGTCAGGTTCGGGCTTGCAAGGCCCTGCTTTAGGGTTTAGGCTTTAGGGTTTAGGGTTTAGGGTTTAGGGTTTAGGGTTTGGGGTTTAGGGTTTAAGGTTTAGGGTTTAGGGCCCTGCCCCTGAATCCAGAACATGGAAATCCGGAATCACAGGGCGCACCACCAATCTTGGCAGAGCACCCCCTGAACCCCGAATGTAGGGGCCTTAGCAATTAGAATAGGTTTGTTTTTTTTTGTGGGGGGGGTCCTTAATGTTAATATAATATGCCCCAAACCCTATTCTAGTTATTAAGGCGCCTATATTAAACCCTTATAGTAGCCATCATTATATAGTAACCCCTTTAAAGGAACCCTTAAAGGAACCCCATTCTAATTATGAAGGCCTCTACTGCTCCAGATCCTGAAGTTCCAACCGTCACTACAAGACCCTGAATGACCAGGACGAGCACGTCCTCAAGCGCAGAAAGCTGAGAATCCAAGATCACCATACCCAAGCAATGAATCCTCAAATCCCCAAAAAAACCTAACTCCCTAAAGTCCTCGAGCTTTACATCCCTCCAAGATCTTTACACCCTGAATCCTAAGCCCTGAATCTGGGCCCTTTGCTCGAGGGACCAAGTGACCAAGCGGGCTTCTTTCAAACTCTTGCGTCAGTACGAACATCTAGCTCAGCTTGGAGTATCCGAGTTGGTTATGCTCGGCTTAAGATAACCTACTGCTATCAGTCTCACGTTGATTGTAAATATCTTGGGACTTCAACTGTAAGCCCCTCTGGCAGAACACCGAACCGGAAACGTGAGGTGTAAACCCAAAACCCGACCAAGCCCCACCTCACCCCAGTCACCCCGACCCCACACCGGGTGCATGCCTGTTCGATCAAGACCTCTCCGGTGGCGTGCTCGCCGTAGCCACGTTCCCAACGCCTTCCCCCAAGCAGACGCACGATGCTTTCTGATGGAAGGCAGTTCAGACAAGAAAATAGATCTTGGATTGCTGGAGTCAAGAGCAGAGGCATGCCTGTCTGAATCCCTCCCGGAAAGAGGCTTCACGCTTTAGACCGATGCGAGAACGTGAGCGCGAGCACCTTTGCATTCGCGTTCGTTTGCACTGCGCATTAGTGTGCACATGCCCTTGCACGTGCGTGTGTCCGTGTGGGTGTGCAAGTGGGTGCGGATGCGGCTGTGCCTGCGTGTGTGCTGTCGCACATGTCAGTGTGCGCGTTTATTCATGCATACATGCGTACATGCTCTGACTACATGTACCCCGATGCTAGCATATCTACACATGTATACATATACATATATATATATATATCCGCCGACC
>CAJNDV010004991.1:47651-58111 GCA_905221635.1 Symbiodinium sp. CCMP2456 | reverse complement strand
TAGCAGTAGGAGTAGTAATAGTAGTAGTAGTAGTAGTAGTAGTACTACTACTACTACTACTACTACTACTACTAGTCGTCGCCGTCGTCGTAGTTGTAGTAGGAGTATTAGTAGTAGTAGTAGTAGTAGTAGTAGAAGTAGTAGTAGCAGCAGTAGTAGTAGTAGTAGTAGTAGCAGTAGTAGTAATAATAGTAGTCGTAGTAGTAGTAGTAGTAGTAGTAGTAGCAGTAGTAGTAGTAGTAGTAGTGATAGTAGTAGCAGTAGTGGCAGAAGTGGTAGTGGTAGCGGCAACTGCAGCAGCAGTACTAGTAGTAGTAGTAGTAGTAGTAGTAGTAGTAGTAGACTGCTTACACACCTAACATGGGCCTGCATGCGACAGGCAGGAAAAAATCTTGTAACTCCTCAAAAGGACCAGGGACCTCAAACCATGTAGTGAACGTCTTGGCAACCGGACGAAAGGACATCATATAAAAAAAAACGCATGCTTTCGGGGCCCAAATGCGCGAAGGAAGGGGTGGAGCTAATCTTGACAGCCAGGGTTAGGGCCGTGCCTTTGGCCTTACCGACTAATTGGTAATCAAACCCCCGTATAGTCCCTGACATAGAAAATTGTATTATATACCTGTGCTCCAAAAACTTTATGCTAATTATTAAGATCCCTGTATTACCCCGTGCTTGCAGTGCGGGTTTCAAGGCTCAGGGCTTTCAAGGCTTCTGAGCAGCCCGCCTCATATAGCCGGACAGTTGATGCATCACTGCCTGTGAAGGCGCCGCGGCCTGTCCAGGTCAACATGATCACAGTCCCCACCTCCATCACCCACATCAGCCTCATGCTTCTGATTATCATAGCTCTCGATTATGGCCGTAATCTTGAGAATAAGATGTGTGGAACAAACTATCTTCTTGTTCCAAGGGTGGACCTGACTCAGCGACGTTTCTGCACCTGGAGTGTTGCTTCAACTTCGCACCAATGTTGAGCTCTTGACCGTCGAGGCTTTGAGATTGATTCGCGTTGGTGTATATGGACATGCTAGGCATGCTAGGGGGCATTTTCCAGCGAGTGTATAGGTGGCTTTCAAGGCTTGGGGTCCAGGGCGTGAACTAGTATGATGGGTAGGAGGTAACAAAATGACGAGGACAAGGACGACGACGAGGATGACAAAAAGCCCGAGGACGATGTCCTGACGACCATGCATATGTACAAGTATAACCACCTCGCCAACATCATGCTCACAAACCTTAACATGATAGCCTCTATAACGGCTGTTTTTACACATTTGAAACTACGGCTACTCATCAGGATGTCAGCAGCTCAGAAGCAGAGGAAGCAACTAAAAAACATCATTTCATGAACATTCTGATCACCAAACTACAACGAAACCTTAAAACGTAAACCCTATAAACACCCCCACGATCTAACCCTGAACTCCGAAACAAAAACCCTAAGAACTAGCAGTAGGCGAGAGGCCTCCACATAGTCGATGTGCACCCCAATGCCTCGGCACGGAGGTTCCCTAAGCTGGGTCCTTTGGGTTTAAGAGTTTAGGGTTTACGGTTCAAGGGTTTAGGGCTTAGGTTTGTGTTAGCAGGGTGTTTCTTTGTTGGCCATACACCGTGAAGCCTTTGGCTGAGCACTTCAAGGTTCTACGGACCAGTGTATTTCCATCTTGCTTCGTACCACACATGCACGTGATGAGTAACGTAGAGTCAAGGTAGGGTCGCTAGCTCTGACAAGGCTCCTGACCATGATTCTGGACCATGCTGAGGACGACGAAGCTGACCACAATGATGCTGGTGGCGACGACGATGATGCTGATGATGATGGCGATAATGATGACGAGCATGATGATGATGGCAATAGTTGTCGTCGTGGTGGTGGTGGTGGTGGTGGTGGTGGTGGTGGTGGTGGTGGTGGTGGTGGCGGCGGCGGTGGCGGTTCTGGCGGCGATGGCTGTGAGTTGGTGACGATGGTTGTGATGGTGATGTTGAATGCTTGGTAGCTATGTGATGACTGTGAAGAGGACATCCGTGACTGAATGGTCAATGGCGGTGCTCAAGATGACCCTGATGATGGCGATGACGATGATGATGATGATGATGAGTATGCTGATGCTGATGCTGATGATGATGATGATGAGGACATTAAAGACGATGTGCATTATGGCCATGGTGGTGCTTCTCATGTTGTTGTGCTACACATTGTCTTTGATATGGGTAGTTGTCAAACTTTTGGGGTACCCTAACTAATAGGTGCCGTATTATAAAAAAGGACCCAAAAAGGGACCATAATTTTGACAACCACTCATATGTGTAACCTTGTGAAGGTCTTCGGCCGCACCATTAGCGAACAAACAAGCACTCTTCGTCACAGGTGTGGCCATTTGCCCCCGAGGCGAACGAAAATGCCTCAGGGAGGAATGGGAGGTCGCGCCGGGAGGAGGATTATTGAGATATTCCCACCCTCAGTTCGAAATTCAATATCAACGCACAACTCCACACCCTAAACCTGCCATAACATGGTCCCAAACCCTGAACCCGAAACCCTAAACCCTCAACCTTCAACCCGACCACCTGCTTAAAACGCCCCGAAGCCCTTTGCGTCGGACAGGCGGCGATCATTCGAGGCCGCAAAGACATTAGAGAGACACTGCTCCATGTCCGGCCAGACCTCATGGTAATCATAGTGATAATAAGGGTTTAAGGTTTACATAGTAGTGATAACAAGGGTTTAGGGTTGAAATAATAGCTATAATAACGGTTTAGGGTTCAAATAATAGTGGTAGTAAGAGTTTAGGGCTTTGGGACTAAAAACAGCGAACATAATATGACCAAACATGATAGGAATGATAAGAATAATCATGAACGGTGTGACTGATGAGATTGACAACGACAACAGCGATAATCGCGAGAAAAACTGAAACAGCACTATTGACAATACAAGCGGTAACAGTAGCAAGAAGCAGAAATACTATGATGATAATACGAGCAGTAGTACTCGGAATGACTGCCAGAATGGCGACCATCATCATCAGCGTGGTTGCAGTCTCCACTGACAGTTCATACAAACTCAGTGCTTTTTGGATGAGCAGGGTGTTAGAGGGTGGGTTTAGGCTTTAGGGCTTTGGGCTTTAAGTACTCAACATTAAGAAGACCTAAACCGAAACTCTAAACCCTTAACCCCAAGCCCCCGCGCCCTAGCTACACTTTACCTGTAACCGAAAAGACCTACGTACCTTTTTGGGGCTCCGTATTACGATTATGGTTTCTATGTGTAGTTCCTCGAATAGGCAGGTCTGTTGGGCCACAGGCTTGGCTGGAGGGCGTGAGGATTTGGGGCCCAGGATTTCGATCGTGGGCTCGGCTGTGGATTTCAAGGGTTCGGACAGAGACCTTCAACAATGTAGCAACCGTTGTAATCGGAATAGCGGGGGTTAGGGTTTAGGGTTTACGAGGGCGTTGGGGCATTTTGCAGTACAAAAGTAACAAAATTAGCAATAAAGACAATGAGAAGAGTAATCATCATAATAGTAGTCATAGCAATAATGAACCCTAGGGCCTAAGGAATGGTGATGTCAATCATTCAGGCTGCTAGAGTATGGCTTTCGTGCTCAGATGCCTCGAGTAGAGGTGCAGGTTCCACCCGGACCCAGGATGTGAGGAAATCGACAGTTTTTGTTGGGTACCGCCACCATACAGCAACAGTGAATAATACGGGTACGATCTAGGGCTTCATATCTCTACATTTTGAATACTATTCAACTGCTACTGAATGGGGGCAGTATCCAGAGTATTTGGACTTGGAGTTCAGGTCCCACGGTGTAGGAGCCACCATATTCGCCACATAAATATGAACACTTTATTTAGGGTTCAGGGTTTAGGGTTTAGGGTTTAGGGTGTTCAGGGTTTAGGGTTTAGGATCCCTAGCATAAACTCTTTCGCCGGCGAGGGGCTTCACCAGTGCCCACTTGCACAAAGACGCCGATCTTTCCACTCAGGAAAGTCACACGCTCCATGAGCACACTGGGCGGCGTGAACCTGTGCTAACACCCTAAACGCTAAACCCTGAACCCTGAAATCGTCTTGTGTCAAAGTTTCCTGGGCTGTGCCTCCTGGGAAGTCTTGCCCCTTCGGAGACTTGCAGTTCAGAGTTTAGGATCTATCAAGTTGGGGCAGGAGTTTGGGTTTGGGGCTTGGGATTTTGCGGGGCGCTACAACACCCCCACCCCAGTAGCCGAAGCAAGACAGAACTCGCGAGTAGACCCAAGAGCAACAGGCCATGCCGTGAACCTCGGGTCCCAAAATCACTAGAGCCCGGGGAACCAATCGACCGGCTTTTTGACGTGTGCCTTTGCCTTCCACCCAACTTAGGGCTCAATATCGAGGCCGGAATAGCTGCAATACTTCGCGGAATGCCATAGCCTAATGCTTACCCTCATCCCTAAAGCCAAAACCCTCAACTCTCCGTCCTCAAGTCTAAACCCTGGACTACCCTAAAAATACAGCGAGTCGAAAAAGAGTTGTTGTCGGTGAGGCTCGCCGGCTATAACTGCGAAGAAGCACGGATGCAGATCGACACTCAATTATGCAGCTCTACTTAAACTATCATCAGGACTCAAATTCACAAATAAAACAGCCGTTTGGTACCAAACAAAACCCACAGTGAAAGTCAGAAAGCCTTCAAGAAAGTGCGGCTCGGGCTTTCCATTCTCAGGGCTTTTGAGCAGAAGCCTGAGTGAACCTACGAGAAGGAGGGCTCAGGAGGTTTATGGTTAGCGTTTAGGGTTTAGGGCTTAGGGCTTAGGGTCTAGGGTTTAGGGTTTAGGGGTTTCGGGTTTAGGGTCCGCTTTCCCCTTGCAGTCTCTAAAGCCCAAAAGAGAGGGGGCCAAAGCCGGAGCCCGAACTTCCAAAACCCCAAGGTCCCGAAGTTTAAAGCAGAGGTGCGCATCCCCAGGAGCCACCTGGCATCGTGATGTGGGTAAGGTTTAGGGCTTAGGATTTTGGGTTCAGACTTAGGGGGTCACACGTTGGTATTAGGCCGCGTGGTGCCGCGACATCTCTGTTTGGGCTTGTTCTCGAAAGTGCTGGTATTTGCAGGACTTTTGTGGTTTGGAGTCAACATTGGGGTTTATGTCTGAAGGCTGCACTGAGCGAACAAAAACTTAGGGCGCGCTTTTCAGCACACTCGACTCAAATGTGTGGCGAAGTCGGCCTTCTTACCCAGTTGCACACGACGCACAAAACCGTAAAGCCTATACCGTAAAATTTTAAAACCTAAACCCTAAAGCCTGAACCGTAAGCCTAAACCCTAAAGCATAAACCGTAAACCCTAAAACCCATAAGCCGTAAACCCTAAACCCTGAAGCATAAACCGTAAACACTAAAAACCAATAACCTTTGGGCCGACATGCTGGCTGTGTCATATTGTTGCCAACATTACTCAACTGACACAGACTGCACCTAAAGCACACACCTGAAGCCTTCTGTACCTAAAGCAGCTGAAGCTTGAAGCCAAACCTGCTGCAACCCTGAAGACTCCTGCAGGGATTAGGGTTCCAGGGACGGAAATCAAACCGGACACACGACAGAATTATCAATCAAGTTTGCAAAATCTTAGGAAAAGCACATGGCCTGATACGCGCGTGTATGGACTTAGGGCTTGGGGTAGGGCTTAGGGCTTTCAGCATTGAGGTTGCGGCTAGGGGTTAATTTTCTAAAATTATGGTGTGGGCTTCAGGGCCGGGCGATCTTTCGAGGATGTGCTCTTGGGGCTTGCAGCAGGTAGGATGGGAGGATGACTGGGGCTTGAGATCCAAACCCCTGGACGGGCGGGTCGTTTTAGGCCGTAACCGAGGCTCTAAAGCCTGATGCGCTCAAAAAACTCTCCATGATGAAAGCCCCGGTTTAGGGTTTAGGGTATAGAAAGATAGATGGATGGATGGATAGACAGATAGACAGATAGACAGATAGATCGATAGATCGGTAGACAGATAGACAGATAGATAGGTAGGCAGATACATAGATAGGTAGGTACATAGATAGATAGGTAGATAGATAGATAGATAGATAGACAGATAGATAGATAAACAGGTAGATAGATAGGTAGGTAGATGGATAGGTAGATAGGCAGGTAGCTAGATAGATAGATAGATAGATAGATAGATAGATGGATAGATAGCTTAGGTAGATAAATGGATAGGTAGAGAGGGAGATAGATAGATAAATAAGTAAATAGACAGATAAATAGATAAAACAAACAGATAGGTAGATAGATAGATAGCTAGATAAATAGCTAGATAGATAGGTAGGTAGATAGATAGATCGATCGATAGATGTTCCTTGATTGATGTAAGCAGACATGCGCACGCGCACACACACACACACACCACATGCATACATTGAAGGATCGTGATAATCAATACCTCCCCCAACGCCACCACCCCCACAAAGGTAGGACACGGCATAGAACCCGATCTGAACCCTCAAAGACCCCCGACCCCCAAAACCGACCCTAAGAAGCAGGATCCTGATGATGTGGACCCCTCAAAGAGGGTGCCCTGATGCCAAGACTCCTACGACTCTCCCATAAACCTGGTCAGACGGACCCTAAGGCGAGATACAAATCAGGTACTGAATCCTATTAAAACAATCTCCAACCCTAAACCCTAAACCCTAAACCCTGTGCCTGGCCTGGGTCTGGTGACTTTGCACCACGCCCGCACTGGCGAGAAGGGCGACGATGGCGAGCAAAGCCATCTCAGAGCCTAGTCTTTTCTGCGGCCCGGGGGTTTCGGGGCTCCGGCTTTGGGGGTTTAGGGGTTCGGGGTTTAGGGTTTAAGGCCTCGGGAGGGTTTAGGGTTTAGGGTTTAGGGTTTAGGGTTTAGGGTTTAGGGTGTTCAGCGTTTAAGGCTTCGGGAGGGTTGGGGTTTAGGGTTTCGGAACTGGGGCTTGGTGCCTTTTGGGGCTTTGAAGGCTTGGAGGCCGAGATGGTTTATATTTTTTGAGGATTTAGGGCGTCTGGGGTTTAGAAACCAGCTGGGCTTGCCGGAATAGCAGATTTTGGTTAGGGCTTTAAGCTCCGACAGGGGCTTTCCCTACTCTCCTCTCGTCGGACTTGGGCAGGCTCCCGGGCTTATAAACCCTAAACGCTATACCCCAGACTCTAGAGGTTTAAGGTTTAGGGTTTAGGGTTTAGGGCTAGACCCCTTTTTGACCCTAAACTCTGAACTCTGGACCCGAAACCCTAAAACTCATAGACCCTAAACCCCGGAGCCTGAGCCCCCGAGAGTTCAAGGTGGTGGAGCTGAGTTGGCTCAAGGTTTCAGGCAGGACAAGGCTTGATTCGTAGACCCCTGACTCAAGTTTAGGGGTTTATAGGGTTTGGGGCTTAGCCTGACTCAAGTTTAGGGGTTTGTAGGGCTTGGGGCTTAGAGGTTTTAGGGTCGTCAACCCCTCAAAACTTTTTAGGAATTTCATTACTGACCATGACTCTACATCAAGAAATGGGATGTTGGTGGGAGACCTTACTTCAATCACGACAATCAATCAGAAACTAACGCGAACATTAGGGCATGGGCCCTAGGTGCATGGCTGAGCGTCTCTACCGAACCATTTCGTTTGGAGTACACCGTAAGTGAACAAGAAAAGGCTGAAAGCTTTTCGAAGACAGCCAAGACCACCCTAGTAGAATCTGAACCAAAACCCTACACCCTACCCAACCTCCTTGCTTCCGGAGACTCGGACTTTGAGCTCTGTAGTTGAGGGAAGAGCTTAGGTAGGGCTTGGAGATTCGGCTTCCGGGTTTAGGATTTGCGGCTTAGGGCTTCGAACATGGCAACAGCAGCCTTCCAAGAGCCAACGAAGTCTTTGAAGTGTGACAAACCTCATCGTGAAGTCCTACAAAGGTATAGCCGGCCAACTCGAACTTCACGGTTTAGGGGTTTACTGTAGGGGGCCCTGCTCTGATGCCAAGGGGCGACAGAGAAGAATCCCCTTCGAGGGATCAAGTCTCGCGGCTCTGCTACCCAGCAATCCGAAAACTGCCCTTCCCCTGTCCTCCTATGAGGAGCGGGGCTTAAAAACCCTCGGGAGCGGCACGTGCGGCTCCTTGTTGAGATCTGTAGACACAACTTTCCTGCTTGTTGTTTGCTGGCTTTTTTGCGCTTAAGGACCTTTGTGTGTTTGATTCCGCGCCGCTCCCGGAGGGGGGCACTTAAAGCTGAGTTAGGGTTCGGTGCTGAAGCGCCTCCTCTCAGGGCGGAGTGGCTTTTCTCCCACGATGAGAGGGAGCTCCAGCCAAAAACTGAAAAAGCAGCGGCACAGAGACATGGACATGCATCAAGTTTAGGGTTTAGGGCTTATTTGAGGTACGTCTGTGCTAAACGGGTCAGGTGGGCGGGGAAACTCCAGGCAGAGCTCGGGCCCTACACAAGAAAACCCCTCAAACTTCAGAACACGACGGAGCCGAGCGTCTTAGGGTTTAGGGTTTAGGGTTTAGGGTTTAGGGTTTAGGGTTTAGGGAACATCCGAAACCCTGCTGAAGTGCACCTTGGCCTATGCTCCCAAGAGGGTCCCTAAACCCTAAACCCTAAACCCTAAAGCCAAAAGGTGAACCCACTCCGCGAACACCAGGAGGATGGGTGAAGGAGACTAGGATAGTGAGTGAGGATCTTTACATGTCGGAGTTTGGGCAGTTTCAACAACAGTTGTGTCAAAGGATTTTAGGGTTTAGGGTTTAGGGGTTTAGGGTTTAGGGTTTAGGGTTTCGGGGCTTAGGTGGGGTTTGGGGTCTGAGGGCTTGGAGTTGTTAAGGGCTCGACTTGTTGGGCGTTGCCCCCGTTTCCCGGAACAGCCCCGAACCAAAGAAGTGAGACTGCAGGCTGAACTCCAAGCAGCTCTACTGTTTAGGCTTTAGGATTTAGGGTTTAGGGATTTGGGTTTAGGGTTTAGGGGTTAGGGTTGAGGGATTCGGGTTTAGGGGTTAGGATTAGGGTTTAGGGTTTAGGGTTTTAATTAGGGGCTCCCTAACCTGCTTTGCATCGCTAACGCTCGCCTCTTCCCCGTCATGTTGGCCAGCGTGCGCCGCGACATGACCTGCGACCATGGGTTCAGTGGTTAGGGGAGTCGTCGTCGCAGTCGCGGGACTAGTGGTAGTCGTTGTAGCAGCACTACTACGATGACGCCGACGACAACGACCACCACCACCACCACCACCACCACGACTACTACTACTACTACTACTACTACTACTACCCCAAGCCGTCGTCAAACCTCGGAAGAGCCTCAACAGCGCAACCTTGAACCCGAAAGGTTCACTGAACTCTACCTGTGTAGGGATTGGAACCCTGAGCAGTCAAAAGTTCATGGTTTTAGATGCTTGTAAAAGCAGCCCTGCACACGCAGACCACCAGCTTTTTATCAGCCCTAAACTCTAATCCTTAAACCCTAAACCCCTAAACCCTAAACCCTCCCTAGAAAGGCCTGGTCGAGGCATCTCTTGATGGCCCGGATTCGCGTGAACCATCGGGAGTGCATGAACTTCGCCTCGTGTGCGGGCGTAGACTTCTTGCACTGAGCCTGGATTAATTAGGCCAAATAGGGGGGCTACTATTAATTAACCTCCTATTTAGGTAACTGGAGCCCTAGACCCCAAGAAGAAAGAAGAATCACAGTGCCTAAGGCAAGAGCCCAGTCCCCTCTGTTGGCGGTTTGGGTTTAGCGTTTCGGGAAGGGGGCGGGGGGGGGGGGCCGGGGGTACTGAGTAGACAGTCCATGACATGCCATCTGACCAAAGCTCTAATATCCTCACATCACCCTAAGCACTAAAACCCCTAAACCCTAAACCCTGAACCTCAAAAAAAAGCCCTCGAACGCTAAACCACGCGGTGCCCCGAGATCCAAGACGGCTTTGACCTCAAGGATGCGATTAACGTACGTACATGCCCAGGGACTCCAATATCCCTTAGTTAAGGAATATACCTTAAATCATATTAGGGATCCTACTATAATTTAAGGTATATTCCTTAATTAAGGGATATTGGAATCTCTACATCATTCTCATCCGTTGTTGACTAAGACTAACACCAGACTGTTGCGACGAAGGCGTGGGGCGCGGGCATAAATGCTAAACATGACGGCCTAAATCCCGAAGAATTACCTACAATATTCCTGAGGGCTCCTTCTTGTAGTTCTACTATCATATACAACCGAGACTATCAAGGCACCTTTCTCATGGAACCCTTAGCATAGCCGTAAAGGAGGCCTCTTCGAATCACTGAGGCCCTAAATTAAACCCTAAACCCTAGACCGCCTTGCAGTTGTTCAAGCCGAGGATGTAGAACAGCCTTGGCAGGGGCCGCGCTGAAGAGGAAAGGAGGCGAAGGGTTCGTGAAGCGGCTTTGGGTGACTTCTGATGGGCCTTAGAGGTTCAGGGTGCACTGTTCAAGGTTTTAGGGTTTAGGGTT
>CAJNDV010004991.1:7993-19569 GCA_905221635.1 Symbiodinium sp. CCMP2456 | reverse complement strand
GGTTAAGGGTTTAGGAACTAGGGTTTTAGGGTGTAGGGTTTAAGGGTTTAGAGTTTTAGGGTTAGGGGTTTAGGAACTAGGGTTTAGGGTTTTTTCGCGGTTTGGGGGCTTAGGGTGTAGGATCTAGTAAAGTGTCGCCTGCATGTGGGATAGTGTACGGCTTAGAGCCGCTTCAGGTCTGAGCGTCCGGCAGCCAGGATCCCAAACCCTAAATTCTCTAGAACCGTATGGCAGTCCTACAGCAACCCCATAACAACCTGCTTGAAGCAAACGAGACTGGAGAGCGTCGCAAGCTCAAAAAGAAGGTTCCGGCTCAGGTTGTTGTTCTACTTTGTGGCGCTGATGTTTAGGATTCAGTGTGTACGACGCCGGGTTTGGGAGTTAGAACGGGTTGCTGAACCCCAAACCCTATACCCCCAAGACTGACAGAATCATACACAAAACTTCAACATGGCTTAAGGCTCGGGCTCTTTCAGTTTCTTTCGCGCCGAACCCTGCAACTGCACATCTTACCAGTTCGTAGTCGTGAAGAAAGGAAGGGCCCCATGTCTTAAGGGAATGAAGGAAAGGCCAAATGGTTTAGGGTTTAGGGTTTAGGGTTTAGGGTTTAGGGGTTTAGGGTTTAGGGTTTAGGGTTTAGGGTTTAGGGTTTAGGGTTTAGGGTGCAGCCTACCTCGGACCCTGTCAAGAGAGCAACAGTCTGTAGATTCCTCCAATCCATACTGCCCTGAGTCCTTCAATTCCAATCGAGAAACCCTAGGCCCTGAACCCCGAAACCCGACGAAGCCAAGCAACAGCCTGGTTGTCCTCCTGGGTGATCTGATTCATGCGGGCCTCGGGTGCGTTTGTGTCACTATTAGCTTTTGGAGTAAGTGGTTTAGGGCTTAGGGTTTAGGGTTTAGGGGTTTAGGGCTTAGGGTTAGGGCTGAGTTGAGGTTAGTAGAAGTACCTTGGTATGCGCATGGTCCTTGTCACTGCTGCTACGATGATTACTACTAGTACTGGTCTCAGCATAGTTCTTGCCGCTGTTCTGATTGTTGCAGCTGGTGTTAGCGGTGCTACTAATACTACTTGTATTACTTACAAGAACTGCTCCTGTCATTGCTGTTACAATCCTTGGGAGACAATGGTGGGGTTGGGCCGAGGGGGTAGGCTTTACGCTTGGTAGGTCCTAGTGGAGTTTTGCAGGTCTTCACTGCATCTTATTCCCAAAACCGTCATCCCTCAAGACTTCAGTGCCAGAACCCAGATGCGTTAAGCCCCCAAACCCTTACCACGACCCCTCCTTAACCCCAAACCCTAAAGCCTTACCCCGACCCCTTGATGACACGCTCAATGCTGCCCGGCCTTCATGCCCAGCATCGCGTCTTCTTCGAAGAACCGCGGCGCCTCCGAGGGAAAGTTTAGGGCTTCCGGCTTAGGACTTTCGGAGTTGGGGCTTGCGACTTTTGGGCCAAGAGGTTCTACGAGAAGAGGGTGGGTGCTCCTCTTGCAGCCAGCCTAGGAGGGTGTCACACTTCGAAAAGGTAGCTTCAAATAACCCTCGCATGAAGAAATTCTCCCAATCCGGCTCTTTTCTACTATGCAAATTGGGACCTTATTTGGGTCCCGGGTTCTGGATCTTAACAAACAGCACTGACGGTAATAATCTTTCTTTAAGCCCTGTCGTCACAAAGCAGATACTCACAGCAAGGATGCTAGCAATGCTGATCATAAAAGCTCTCAAGCCTAGCTGGTAGAGATGGCCGGTTGGGAGTTTGTTGAAGTGCCGCATGTGACTTCGCACATGCAACGGAAGTGCGCAAGAAACCTCACGCCAAGAGCCCGGGAACCTTCGATCTTCAAACCCCAAATCCTCAACATTAGACTCTGAGCCCTGAACCCTAGATCCCGAAATCCAACGCCCCAGGCCCCCTAAACCCTAAACCCCAAACCCTAACTGTAAGGCCCAAACCCCGCACAGTGTTCCCGGAACTGAGGCTTCAGATTACTCCGGGAGCCCGAAGGCAAAAATGAACTCGTACACCCACAACCCGGGGTCTAGGCTTTAGAGTTTAGAGCTTAGGGTTTTGAGTTTAAGGGATTTGGGGATTTCCGAAAATAGGGGACCCTGATATAGTACCCTAAATAATAGGGGCCTTATTATAAAGACCCCCAAAATAAGGTACCCCTAATTTCGGAAACTCCCATTTGAGTAGGGTTAAAGTTCTGTTCCAACCGACCTCCGGGCGGAGCAGGCGATAGATGCGCAAGGCCTGGTCATGCAGGCACCAAGGAGCTTCCCGAAACTCTTAGGGTTGAGGGTTTAGGGTTTAGGGTTTAGGGTTTAGGGTTTAGGGTTTAGGGTTTAGGGTTTAGGGTTTAGGGCAAATTTTTAGAAGTGGAAGACATAACCCAAGACTTTCCAACTGTCCTTTTGCAGAAGGTTGAAGGTACAAAGGCTTTAAAGCTTAGGATCCCGAAGTGAGCTGTAGGACCCAGCAAGCAAGTTCAATCAAGGGCAGCCTGTCTCCTAGCAGCCTGGGCGCGTGCCGCAAGCATGAAATTCGGCCGGCAAATCGCACCTCAACTCAGCAAACCTCAATGGCTCAGAGTCTATGGTTTAGGGTGACTGATAGCCGCGAGAACTGAACCCCCCAAGCCCTAAGCCCTAAACTCCACACCCTCAACCCTAAACCCCTAAACGCCACGCCTCGTTGTTGAGCTCTCTCTGGTGTGCCTTATCCTCGCATGAAGAGCCGGCGTTGAGGTTCAGGGTTTGGGGTTTGCTGGTGGCACCTTGTTCGAGGGATCAGAGCTTCCAAGCAGAACCTACACCCTTAACCCGAAACCTAAACCCTAAACCCTAAACCCGAAACCTTAAATCCCAAACCCGAAACCCGAAACCCTAAACCCTAAACGCTAAACCCCAAACCGGAAACCCTAAACCCTTAAATCCTACACCCTCAACCCGAAACACTGAACCCCAAACCCTAAACCCGAAACCCGAAACCCCAAACCCTACTCCTGAACTTACTAAGTCCGCTGAGCCTGCAGTGGAAGTTGGGCCTCTTTTCGTCTTGGCTTGGCATCTGAGGCTCGGAAGCCGAAACCCTTTCGGTTTGGGGTTTCGGGTTTCGAGTTTAGGGTTTGGGTTTGGAGTTTCGGGTTTGGGGTTTCGGGTTTAGGGTTTCGGGTTTAGGGTTTCGGATTTAGGGTTTAGGGTTTCGAGGTGTTGGGAACTAAACCCCAAACCGCGAAGGTTTTAGCTTGGGGCTTAGGGATCCTTGGAAGACAGTGGGACACACAATTGAACTTCAAGAGGTCTGACGGTATCAAACTCGAAGAACCCCCAAATCCCTACACCCCTAGGTACATCTAAAACGTTTAGGGTTTAGGGTCTAGGGCTTTCAAAGCCTCAAATCCTCAACGTTGGGCTGTTGGCTCAAGCAGTTTCCGGCGCAACCTCCCTGCTCTCTACCAGCTCTGTGTTGAGAGCAGTTTCGGGTTGAGGGCTTCGGGTTCAAGGTTTGGGTTTAGGGTTTCGAGTTTAAGGTCTAGGGTTTAGGGTTTAGAGTTTCGAGATGAAGGTTTAGGGTTCATAAAGAGATCTTAGATAATAACTAGACTAGGGACAACTAGAGCTTGGGGATTCATCATTGTGCTGTAGAGACAATGGCTGTCAAAGGATCTTAGTACCAAACATTCTGACCCCTTGGTTGGTGACCTGCAGTGACCCTTTCCCCCTAAACCCTAAACCCTAAACCCTAAACCCTAAACCCTAAACCGTTCCCGACCTCGAAGCGGGTTTAGGCCGGCGGTGCGTTGCGGCCCAAGGATTGATGGAGAAGGCTCCGGCCAGGTAAGCTCTGGGGAGCCCTCAAAGCCCTAGGTAGGTTCGGTTTAGGGTTTAGGGTTTAGGGTTTAGGGTTTAGGGTTTAGGATTTAGGGTTTAGGATTTAGGGTTTAGGGCGTAAAGCCCGCAACCCTTAAACCCTCAACATTATAGCCGTCCTGGACCTTCTGCTTCTGCTCCACCGTCAGCTGCAAGAGCGCACTCTGGGCTCCCTCGTCGCTACCTGACTTTCAAGGTTGGGCTTATGGCAGGTTTAGGGTTTAGGGTTTAGGGTTTAGGGTTTAGGGTTTAGGGTTTAGGGTTTAGGGTTTAGGGTTTAGGCTTATGGGGTTTAGAGTTTCCGGTTTTGGCGCGTTTAAAAGCGGGGGCTAGGGCTGTTGGATTTGCGGTACTAGATGGCTTTTGGGTTTCCAGACCGAAGACAACCCGCCGCAACGGCAGCCCTCGAAAATCACTCTTCAAGCTGGTAGCCCCCGGGGTTCAATGAACATCGTACTCCCTGAGCATCAGCATGTAAATCCACCTTTATCCGAGCTACAGGATGCCCTGCATGAAGTTCCCCTTCAGGGCCCCTGTAAAAGAAACTACTCCTTCCACACAAATACCTTACAAAAGAATCCACATGGAGAACCGAAAGAAATGCCTGCGAAGACGTGTGCAAACGTCTTATACGGGTCAATAACATGTCTGCGAAGCCCTCTATGAAACTTAGGTCTAGGGTCTAGCGATTGGGGAGTTAAAGTAGGGCTGTTGAATTCAAGGTTCAAGGGAATTGGGGCTTGGCTGAGACTGTAGCCGCAGCCCAAAACCCTGAATCCTGAGTCGTTTGCGGGATCTCGGAACTACGGGGCAATCAGACTGAATCCCGGCTCGGATCATCGCACTGCCACCAAGGTTAGTCGTGCATGCTCCACCGTTAACAACCTATATAGCTGCAACACCTCAAGCCCTACATGCAAAATGTTTGCCAAAGGGGCAGGGTACTCTGAAGAAGCAAACGACACCCTCTCTCTAGACACTCCCTGATCGATTCAACAAGCTCTGCCATGCACTTTAATCCACGAATCTCTTCTGGAACTAGGCGCACCAAACACACCATGTCATGAGCCCCACCCCCCTCCCCTTCACACCAAACTGAAACCCCTAGAGCCCGGAGCCGGAACCCCTCAACCCCAGACCCCCAAAACACCAAAACCCCGAAAGCCAAAACAAAGCCTCCAAAACCCCTAAACCCCTAAACCCATAAACCCCTAAACCCTAAACCCTAAACCCTAAACCCCTAACCTCTAAAGCCCTAGAACCCTAAACCCTAAACCCCCAAGGCCCTAAAGCCCTAAACCCTAGCCAGGCCGCGGAAGAGATCCTGCATCGAGCTGTGGACCTCCCCGAGCTCCCGGATGTAGTTATCCTTCAGCCTCCGAACTAAGGAAAGCCAGGGCTTGGGGGTTTGGGGGTTAGGGTTTAGGGGTTTAGGGGTTTAGGGGTTTAGGGGTTTAGGGGTTTAGGGGTTTAGGGGTCTAGGGTTGAGGGGTTTGGGGTTGAGGGGTTTGGGGTTGAGGGGTCTAGGGTTGAGGGGTTTAGGGCTTAGGGCTTAGCGTTTAGGGTTCAGGGTTCCGATACAGTTCTGGGGCTCCTTGTTCTACTGCTAGTGTGATATCCTCCATCCTCCGGCTTGGGAGTTCGGGCTGGGGGCTTCAAGTTTGGGACTAGGGTTTGGGGTTTTTTTGGGGGTTTTGGGGGATTCAGGTTTAGGGCTTGGGTTTAGAGCTTGGGGTTTAGAGCTCAGGGTTTATCGGGTTTAGAGCTTGGGGTTTAGGGCCTTAGGGCTTCGGGTTGAAGCCCTCGGGTGCAGAGTTTGGGGTAACCCTGAACCCTAAACCCTGTTAGAGTTTGGGATTTAGGGCTCAGCGTGTAGGGCTTCGGAGGTACAGTGCTCATTTTGCCGGTTTAGACTTTCGGGTGTAAGGCTTAGCTGGGGTGCGAAGCTCAGGGTTTAGAGTCTGGAGTTAAGGGTTTAAGCTTAGATGGGGTGTAAGGCTTAGGGTTTAGAGTTCGGAGGTAAGGGTTTAAGATTTTTACTGGAAGCTTAAAGGTTTAGACTTGCTTCGTTCATGTTATCTAGGAAGAGTCTTGGAATGAAACTTCGTGGGCTCGCTGAAAACCCCTACACCACAAGGGGTATATACTATAGAGAGGGTTCGCTGCATGCTTCCGGAGGTTGGGGTTGGTTGCAGACCTCAGCGACTTGATCTTGCGGACATCACCAGCTTACAAGATTACATAAGCTGCTGCGCTATTTTGCTGTGCTTATCGAGCTGCCGGCTGTCTTTAATTTGCCCCCCGAAGCTCGGTGTCTTCCAAAACCAAGCCAAAGCCAAGAGAACGGCTCTGCACTTTAGGGGTTTAGGGCTTTTTTTATCACCTCTTTTCCTTCGCCTGATAAGGGTTCCGGGGTTTAGGGTTTAGGATTTAGGGCTTTCCCCAAACGCCCCTACACGCTAAGCTCTTAGCCCTGAAACCCAACTGTGGGACTCCCCCGCGTACCACCCCACCCCCCGCCCCCCCGCCTCCGCACCGTGGACTTCTCGGGTGCCTGGTTCACCTTTGCTGGCTTTGGGGCGTGGGTTTAGGGCTGCGGGTTTAGGGTTTAGGGTTTAGGGCTTAGGGTTTAGGGTTTAGGGTGTAGCGTTTCAGGGTTTAGGGATCTGACAGGTGTATTGCCCCGCATGCAGAGTTCAGGATCAGGCTTCGGGCTTGGGATTTTCGAGTTGGCCAAGCAGTATCAGGGGAGAGGCATGCCTGAGCAAACAACTGCTGAACAGAGAACCAGAATATAATATAGCACAATCTAGTTTTTGTATAGCATCATATATTTCAATACAGCATAACACGGCACAAAATAATACAGTACAATATTAGAGAGCTGCTCTGCTCGCCCTACGACGACGACGACGACCGTGCCCTGGCCTGGCAGATCAGACTTCATGATCCGAATTTCCCATACCATTGGGGCATTAATCTGTAGACTAACAATAGTAATGTAACACTCGCTAATAATATTTCTACTCTTGCTTCTAATAATCTTATGGACGAAGAGCCCGCGATCTCGCAAGCCGGGAGATCTAGGAATCCAGTACCGGACCTGAAAATCTTGGCTGTGAAGCGCCTGCAGATCAGCCCTGCCATGACAGTCACCGTTTTTCAGATTTTGTTCCTGCAGTCAACCTCCAACCTCAAACCCAAAACTCTCAATTCTCAAGCCCTATCTCTCGTGGCATTGGAGAGAATGCGTGAGAACGAGTGGGCCAAGAGGGTGCCAAAAAAAAGATGTTGGGCATCGTTGCTTTGAAGCTTGCATGCACATAAAGTGTGCCCAAAAGTTCCAACATGGCACATTCAAAACGCCAGAAGCAAACCGTAAACCCTAACCTCACATCCCAAACCATACACCCAAACCAATAAACCCCAAACCCTAAACGTGTATACTCTAATTAAATACTAAGCCCCATACCCTAAATCTTAAACCCGAAACCCTACACCCCAGGCTCTAAACCCCAACTCCGAATGCTAATGAACCGAAGCTGGACCTCCTTGAGCCAGTGGTGGCGTGGCATGCGGAGCTTCTCCAGTGTTGCATTGACCTTAGGGTAAAATAGGGGCGTGAGTAACTGGAACGGCGAATTGCCTAGTACTTTTCAAAGGTTTCACAAGCCCAAAAATTAATACGGGTTATAGCATGATCGCTGACCGCCCGGCTTTCTTACGCTGACCAAAGGCTATCTGTCCAGTCGAAGCGAGAATGTTAACAGCTGGATAATGGCCATTCGTAAAAACAAACAGTGATGATCTTGGTACCGATAATCATACTCGTAATAAAACTGTTAGTAATAGTAAGAACAAGAAGAACTAATAATAGTAGTATCAACAATAATGACAAGAATGATAGTGACAACGATAGCAAGCTAGTGATTATGCGAAGATGTAGCGCCACTAGCGATTATGGCACGAGCACAGGCCGCCTTTCTGGATCCTAAACCTTAAACCCCAAACCCTAAACCCTAACCCCGAAGAGTGCATGCTGATGTCAGAGCTCCATCCGCTTCATGCTGCAGAGCCTTGCGTTTGTAGGGTTTAGGGGCTTCGGGTCCTTAAGGTTTAGGATTTGGGCAGTTCTGTAAATTGGGATCCCTTTTAGGGTCCGTTTTAGGAGGGTGCAGCATTATTTTGGTGACCGAAAAAAAGGGGACCCCACTTTAGAGAACTACCCTTAGAGTACCCTTAAAGAGACCCCATAGAAACTTGTATGGATCCCTTTAAGGAACCCCTGAAACCCTAAACCCTAAACCCTAAACCCGAAATCCTAAACCCTAAACCCTAAACCGTGACCCTAATTTAGAGAACTCATCGATGCCGCTCCAGCCTGATCCAGCGGAGGCCAGCTCGAGATCTGGCATGAACCGTTTCAAGCCGAAAACCCTGAACCCTGACCAAGGGTTTAGGGTTTGGGGTTTAGGTTTGGGTTTTTTGGGTTTGGGGTTTAGGGTTTAGGGTTTAGGGTTTGGGTTTTTGGGTTTAGGGTTTAGGGATTCGGGTCTGGGGTTTGGGGTTTAGGAGACTAGAGGTTAGGCTTAGGGTTGACCCCCACACTCTGAACCAAATTGCGACCGGTCTGCATGACCCTTGTGGAGCCACCGCACCAGCCGCCGGCGAGGCAGCGCAAGCGGCCGGAGCATTGCACAAATTCGGGCAAAGCACCCACGCTTAGGTCAGGATGAAGGTTCATAGAACTAAGGATCGTGTCGGTTTAGGGTTTAGGGCTTAGGGTTGACTGGCGGATCCTACTACTCGGGGGCCTGGGATCCCTTGATTTTCTGGAACTCCCTTGTGCTAGGCTGAGGAAGCTTAGTGAGGCCACAGGGTGCTCCCTGCGTGGGAGTATGTAAGATCACGGCCCTGAAGATCTGAATAGAGTAGGGCTTGGGGATGCCCTGGGTATAGTATACTAAGTTGAGGCGGGACTACAAGGAACATATTATATATATATATATATATACAGAAACACACCTGTGTTTATCTATTTGTTTGTTGTTTTTGATATTTACTACGAGCCATCTCCTGTGAAAGAGTGTAGGGTTTTGTACTTCTCGCCTCTGGTTGCTGTTTGGCTTTTTGATGTGTTGGAGAGGGTGCGCTTTTGAAGGTAGGGACCAGAATCCCTAATGTGAGGACCCCTCCCAGTAAGGTGTTTCTTTCCAAAGAGACTTCCAAGATTGAGCATCGGTGGGTGGCATGTTGGCCTTAGGGTCTTACAGCTTAGGGCTTGTAGCACGGAGTCCCAGACTTGTTCCCTCAAAACGCCTGAAAAAACCTAAACCCTAAACCCATAAACCCATAAACCCTAAACCCTAAACCCGTAAACCCATAAACCCATAAACCCTAAACCCTATACCCTAAACCCGATGCAACACCTCTATCAATTCTTTTCTGATTGGAGTCCGAAGCTCCGAAGAAGCCCTAAGCCTTTGGGCCTTCCACACCCTAAAACCCTGATATAGGGGCCTTAATAATTGGAATAAGGTTTTGGGAGTTCCTTATTATAACTTATAGTATAATATATCCCAAACCCTATTGTAATAGGGTTTTTTGGGGGGGTTCCTGCTCATAATTATAGTATAATATAGCCCAAACCCTATTCTCAATATTCAGGCCCCGATACTAACAGCCAAGGGTTGAGGGGATGAGGCAGGATGCGAGGCCGCTGTGTTGCACCGGGTCACGAGGAGTTCGGCTTCATGGGGCTTTTCGGCTTCGTGGTGGAGGGCTTTGGGTGCAGGGCTTTGGGTTGAAGGTTTAGGGTTTAGGCTTTAGGGCTTAGGGTTTAGGGGTTCAGGGTTTAGGCTTAAGGGCTGAGGGTTTAGGGGTTTAGGGTTGAGGGGTTTAGGGCTTAGGGTTTAGGGTTTAGGGCTTAGGGTTTAGGGTTTAGGGCTTAGGGAAGCCATGCCCCTTTTCAACCAGAACCCCCAAAATACCCTGTGCAGGCTAGTCTTAGAAGGGGTTTATAGGCATGTTTACACACGAGCTATCACTTGAGCCCTGTCAGACGCCAGGGGTGGAATTCCAAAACCCCTCTAGCTTCTGAAGGCCCAAATGCGGAATTAGGATTCAGGGTTTCGGGTTTCGGGTAAGCGGTGATTACGGTCAAGGGATTCAGCGGTTTGGGGTTCAGGGAGAACAAGGCTGAGGGCTTCAGGATTTCTACAAGCATAAGGCACAAGCGCTTAAGCTCAGCTGCCTAACCATTGTGTCTCAGAACTCTGGAAAGGCCCAGGACCTAGGACCTCAGACGCCTATCTCAATGCAGCACGGCTCTTTCACCTTGAAACATCAAATCCTTGTAAACAGAACCAGGCAGACCCAGAAAAAGCATGGTGGAGCCCCAAAGTGAAAGAGCGACTGTGGATGTGGAGCCGAGGGAGATGTCCGCAACTTGTACGCACCCAGATGCAGCTCAAAATGATTCTCTAAAGGCTTAGAGTTGTGTGAACCGCCGAGGAAAGTGGGCGTTTCGAAGAAAAGAAAAGAGCCTGACTCCAAATCAGTAGGGTGCTCAACAAACCAACCCGAACACGAAAACACCCCAACCTGAGGACCCTAAACCCGAAGCCATGGAACCCTAAACCCCAAACCCTAAACCCTAAACCCGAAGCCATAGAACCCTAAACCCCAAACCCTAAACCCTAAACCCAAAGCCATGGAACCCTAAACCCCAAACCCTAAACCCTAAACCCGAAGCCATAGAACCCTAAACCCCAAACCCTAAACCCTAAACCCAAAGCCATAGAACCCTAAACCCTAAACCCTAAACCCTAAACCCGAAGCCATGGAGCACACGGAGGAAGGAGGGGCTGCCCGACCTGTAAGTGCTGCTGGAGCCGGTCCCACACCAGAGCCCTGGTCCGGACGGTAGGAGGAAGCGGAGGGGCATCCTTTTAGGGTTTAGGGTGTAGGGTTAGGGCTTAGGGTCTAGGGTTTAGGGTTGTTTGGGCTTAGGGTGTAGGGTTTAAGGCTTAGGGTTTAGGGTTTAGGGTTGTTTAAGGCTTAGGGTGTAGGGTTTAGGGCTGTTTAGGGCTTAGGGTTTAGGGTTCAGCAGCTCTTGGTCGAGCCGTTTTAAAGTCAAGTTGCATTCATAGTCATAGACATATCACCCACCCATCCTTAGAATCCCATAACATTGGAGCTAAAAAGTTTTTCTACTCCAACCAATGCCTGAATCTATTTTTAGTCTTATCTGTTTCAAACCCAAGTGTCTTCCACCGATTCACAGTTGAGTGTATTATAAACGCCACAGACTCTCGCTTCCGGACAAGATATTTTTATGAGTTAAACCCTAAAATCGAAACCAGCCAGTTGCCGTGAGTCTCTTTGCAGGAGTCAGTTTATCAACCGTTTCACAGTCTCCTCGCTCCAGAAGCCTTCTTTGTCATCGCACGACTATCGAGTCTTCCGGACAAGATATTATACGAGTTAAACCCTAAAATCGAAACTAGCCAGTTGCCGCGAGTCTCCTTGAAGCAGGTCGTTTCACTGCCAGGTCACTATGCTGATAGTACGGTCCTGACGTGGCCGCTTTAGTTTGCATGCATTCCATTGATACTTGGTGACTTATAAACGCCAGAGACTCTCGACGCCCTCGCTTAATGGATGTTACACGTTGAGCCTCCTGATACCTCTAGCTCACGTG
>CAJNDV010004980.1:66296-94440 GCA_905221635.1 Symbiodinium sp. CCMP2456 | reverse complement strand
GGGGGGGGGGGGGGGGGGAGAGCATGAATGATAGCATGCAGCTTGAACGGGAAGAGGGTTTTGGCTGTCTTGAGGTTTGAGGTTTGGGTATTGGGTCTGGGGTTAAGCGCAGCCAGTATACCTGCGTAGTAGGTGGGCTACTTGCCTTCTTTCAGATCAGAAGCTCCGTTAAATGTTCGAGATGCTAGCTGCTTGTCTTTGAAGATAAAGTTGTATGAGCTTCGGTCAGGGTTCAGCATATATTTGGCGAACATGTGGGATTCGAGGGTTCTGGCTTTAATTAGCAACTAGGGTTTGGTGTTGGGGCAGGTTCTGCATCAGGGAGTCATAAACCGGATTGTCATTTCGTACCAACGAACTCCATGTTGCCGTTGTGGTCGTAGCAGCACCAGCACAAGTAGCGCTACCGGCAGCTGTACTACGAACCGTGGAAGAGCCAGATCAATACACGAATGGAGATGTTGCTGCAAAGACGTGCAATTCAATGCCCTATCTGCTTTTTGACCAGAGTTTGAACTGTGCTATTCTCACTCTTCGCGTCTGCTAAAGCTGGAGTCACCACGCGGATCCAACTTCCTGCGATACTGCTGTGCTGCAAAACCGCCACTGCTCAGGCATGCATCGCGTTTTTGGCATTGCGGCAACAGAATTGCCCGCCCTGCCTAAGAACAAGTTGGCTTCCCCCCATCCAATGAACCGCGCCTTTTGCCCAGTCAAAAAGTGAAGTGCCATTGGCGTAAATGTCACGGCATTGCACTCTGCTTTCAGCGTCTGCTCTGTGAAAGCAGCAGCTTGACAGAGCGTGACAAATTCTATTCACCTGCTGATCTGCAACTGCTGCTCCTTAAACCCACCAACGTTTCTGCATCTATTCTTGTGGAAGAACTTGTAGAGCATGCGGCCATGCACGGTGACGTATGAGTTGCATTGGCCTTGCTGAAAGTTGGAGCAAGAGAGGCATGCCGGCATTGATTTGCGCTGCCTGTGAAAGCCATGTTGAGCTTGGGCACTTGCTACTGGAAGCTGGTGCCAGCCCGAACTTGCAGGATAACGGTGGCCTGACGGCGCTTGCTCATGCGGCACGAATAGATTGCTTTGAGGCCGTGCAGCTGTTGCTGGAAGCTCGTGCAAATGTTGATTTGCAAGATCACAGCTGCGGCAGGTCACCATTGACGAATGCATCGAAGCTAGGCTTTGTCCACGCTTGCTCTTGGAACTTCGGGCAGACATTGATCCGGGTTCTTTTTTGGGACGTACAGCTCTGATGGGCGCGGTGTTGAACGGGCATCCTAGAGTCGTAGCCCCACTCTTGGAGGCTGGGGCAAATGCCAGTTGGCAGGACTCGGAGGGAAGGACAGCTCTGATAACGGCTGCTTCCCGGAACGATAGTGAAGATCTACAACTTCTACTCGAAGCTGGTGCCCATCCAGACTTGCACTTGCAGGAGGACGAGGGCTGACTGCACTTCAGTCTGCTGCAGTGCGAGGGCATGTTGATGTTGCGAGTGCTGCTGGCGGCCGTTTGCGATCAGGCCCTGCCCGACATACATGGAAGAACGGCTCTTATGTCTGCATCCCAATCAAGTGCCGTTGAGTTGCTTCGATTGCTTTTGGAAGCCAGTGCTAGGGCATTCCTAATTGCCCACCGCGCACAAACTGTCTACAATATCCCCTAACCCTCATCCCTATCCCCTAAATTGCAGAGAGCGCCGCCTAGGCAGCCTGAATCTTGAATTTTCTCTTGTACCTGCAGTCCGTCAAGCCGCAAATGCTGGACCTTGCGCGCCCAAGCCCTTTAGCCGCCCTAAGCCGGAAACCCCACGGTTTCCAGAACCCTAAGCTCAACACGGGTCTCAGGTCAAAAAGTTCACACCCGATTTCCCCAATCCTTAAACGTTAAACCTGCAAACCGTTAACTTGAAATCTCAAGGCACTGTAACCCCCCAAGAACTCAAACCTGGAATCTGTAAGCCTCCAGACCCTAAGCCGTCAGTTCCGTCACCCTTCGTAAACCTTGAACATCAAATCCCTAGAACCCCTAACTCCTAAACGCCCCGAAGCTCTCAATTGTGCACTAAGCCCTACAATCCTAAAACCTGTAAACCCTGATAAGCCCTGCTGCCCCTTGGACTGGTTGATCCTTTGACCTCGCAGCTTTGCGTTTCAGAGACGCGGACTTTGTGGCGTGGACCACAAGCCCAGACAGTCATGCGAGCACCATCCAATCCGAAGCCCCAAGTCGAAGGGGCCTGAACAAGTAGTGCTGGTAAACCGCAGAGGTCGATCGGCTGTTTGCAGGATAGAAGCGCTTAAAGCCTTAAGTCTAATTATTCAAGCCCTTCCAAACCCGCCAACAAGACGACGGATGATTCAAGTCATTGAATACCATACAGACCCGAAGCCCTCCAAAACAGATCTGAGCTTTCAGGCCTCTGTACCATACCCCTTCGACAAAGCCCTCGCCATGGGTCCCGAAATCGGCGCTGCGGAGCAGCTGACCGACGCGATCACATCCGTGTTGGCGCAGATCCAGGTGGTTTGGTTCCAGAGGGTGCATGGTGGGGATATGGGGGGTTTGTATGGGGGTTTGTGAGGTTAAGTAAGGGCTGCATAAGGGAGTTAACCAGGGTTAGATACAAATGCCTCAATACTTGGAACCGTCGCTCGCATCACCGGCACCACAAAGCAACCCTAACCCAATGACAAAACTATTTCCCATGCAGAAACCGATCCAAGAAAATAGATCCACAAAGTATTTCCAATCTTCAAGCAAGGGTTTATGGGGTGGAGTACCCGTGCTAAGTTCTAAGTGCTCCACAAAGATCTGACATGGGTCTTGCAGGGGCTTCTACGAGCGCCATGATTCTTTTGATGTTCGTGGTTACCGGGATATCGAGTTTGGCCCATCGACACACATCGCAGTCCATAAGTAACCCTGGTCAAACAACTTTCCACTGCACCACTCACTCATCGAAAAAATGGCAAAACTTGTGATTTGGGACACAGCTTGAAGGCCTCGCCAGAGAGTGCAGACACGCCACTGGGCCATGAATCGTTGCAGGTGTTTAAACGTAACTTGGAATGCAGGCCAACTACGACTTCAGTTACCGGTAACAGCTTGGTGGCTGAACAATAAGGTTTCTTGACCTAAAGCGCATCTGCACGCTTTAGATGGTCTTGTAGTCTGGGGACTTAGGGTTTTGAAGTGTCACAAGGGTATCTCCCTTTAGGTATGGGTGGACTTGCCTCGACTCTCAAAATCCGTTACACAATGCTGAACCGTAAACCCCTAGACCCTGAGTACCTGCCAAGACCCACCGGCCCTCAATCCTCAAGCTCCAGACTCTCAATGGCACCGAGACTCTATGAGTCTCTAACTCCCAGATTTCCATATGACAAAAGCAACCATAGGAAGAATCTATAACTGGTGATCGTCGCTGTAGTTCCAGGATGAACAACAGAATTGAACACTTCTTCTACATACCACGACAGAAGTATCAAAGCGACTAGAGAATGCACGAGAAAGTAGAGGAATATAAACGCAGCCATAATCACTGTTTGAACAGCCTGTAGACGGAGAGCTGCAATCATGGGATAAAGGAATACCATAGAGCAGTGGTCGAAAACAAACGACGAAGAATAATGACAATGCATTGACAATGCAACTCAACAATAGGCATATCACATGTCGCGTAATATAGCACAACATAGCAATGAACGATTGCACCAACAGAAGAGTCGCATCCTAAACCCGCTTATAAACGTGAAGGCCAAAATGCAAAACTACCCTAAACCCATATCCCGAACCCTAAACCGGCCCTGAACCACTACCTAAACGATCCTAAACCTTAAACCCTTTAGTATTTTTCGACATTTGCAAACTTTAGGGGAACCATTGTACAACCGGTCCTGAGGTTAACCTTGCTAAATAAAGACTTTGCAAACTTGTAAACCAGCCCTACCCTTACAAACCCCTTCCAAATCTCTTCTCATTCGAACCTGTAAAAAACCTAGAGCCGGAACACCTAAAACGCTAAACCCGAAACCCTACCCATTTGGCTCCCTTCTAGAGCCCTCACAGAACCTTTAAGACCCCAAGGAAGGTCCGCTACTTCGGCCGGCTCATTGAAGCTCAGCGTTTGGCGCTGGAAGCTCACGGCCTCCCTTCCTTCGCCGTCTTTGAGGAGCCCTTTAAAGAGGGATGTTAGGGGTTTGTTTTTTTTTCAAAAACTCTTTGGGGTAGTTTTTCCCAGGAACTTGAACCAAGCTTTGAGTCTCCCAAGAAGGCTCTATACGAATTTTGTCTTGGGATCACATCCTGGCCCGTAGTTAGTAGTGTCCTTATTGAGGACACAAGCCCTTTGGGGTTGACAGTGGGTCCCATGAGGAGGCTAAGGCTAAGGCCGGGGGGACTTTCGATCTTGGAGTATCAGGAACTCTGTCGCCAAGCTCCCGAGGAAGAGGCCGTGCGGCAAATGGGTTAGGGTTTAGGGTTTAGGGTTGAGGATCATATTGCGGCAAAATCAAAGGAATATCATATTGGGGCCTGAACAATTTCTCACACTATTCCGGAGAGCTAATGCACACAATGAGTCGCCCTGGTCCGGAGTTAAATGGGGCTGTGTGCAATGCTTCGAAAGCTGGCAAAGGATAGCATGACTGTGATAGCTTACGGGAGCTTCCGAAGCTAGCGACTGCTGGACCTTGAAGATATTATGGAAGTTGTCTTCTATTGGTAGCTTTAGAAACCTCGTGACCTCGTGAAGTCCGAGTTCAAGAGACTGTTAGAGCCTTTCCCTTCCGAAGCTCAGAAAAGGCAAAGCATGTTGAGATTATAAGAGAACTGGATCGACTCCTAGAGCAGGGAATTTCAGGAAACAAGGCACCCGAATCCAGATCATAAGTCGTAGGATCCTCATCATAAGGGAGCCCCAACCAAGGACGCCGCATTTTACCACATCCTGAGCAATGAGAACCCTAAGCTTCTGGACCCGACAGCTGCGACCCCTTTCAAACCGGAGCGTGAACCCTGAACCAGAATATAGGGGGCTCAATAATGTTTTTTTGGGTGTCCTTATTATAATTGTAGTAGAATATTCACCAAAACCCTATGCTAACTATTCAACCAAACATCTTCCCAGCCCAAACGGGCCCAAGAGCGCTCTAACCCAAAAAATCCTAGAACCTGTAAGGTGTAGGGTTGAGAGAGAATCCTTAAAGCCGAATGTAGAGGTCTGACATGTGCCATGTCGACTTGTACTGCAAAATCCCCCAACCCCTGTTCTGATTCATGACCATTACAAGCACCGTTTGTTGACCGCTTCGAGGAAAACGCTAAATCCGACAAAGCAGTATTCAACAAACTCCTTGTAAAAAGGCACTGAAAAGCCCTATAGCAGCTCACACAACCCTTCCGATGAAAGCTAAACCCTAAACCCTAAACCCTACCCCCCATAAACCCTAAACCCTAAACCCTACCCCCATAAACCCTAAACCCTAAACCCTAAAAGCCTAACAGCCATTGACAGGCGCCGGCCCTCAGTCGCTTGGCCCGGGCGCAAGACGCCTGGCGCCGGACCTTGGAGGCCTTGGAGGCAGAGGCGAACCGAAAGGCGCGGGGGGGTGAGGATCGTGGGTCTGTGGCTTATAGGGTTTAGGGTTTAGGGTTTAGGGTTTAGGGTTTATAGGGCCTTTTTAGGGTCCATAGGGCAAGGGTTTCGGTAGGTTTAGGGTTTCGGGGTTTGGGGTTTAGGCTTGTGAGGCTCTGGGTAATCGGTTTAGGGTTGAGAGTTTAGGGTGGCTTGAGGCATGTACTGTATAGGGATTTTGGTCTGCAAGGTTGATCGAGAGTTTGGCTTGGAACCAGGATAGAGTTTGTAGAGTGGGAAATAGGTAAGGGTTTTGGGACTTAGGCCTTCCAATCCGGATTTTCGAGAACTCCCTTTCGATTTGGCCTGGAGCTTTCTTTGGACTCCTTGGGCTGTTACTCGGGCTTACGAGGTTCGTCAGTCGCTGGGGCAGCGAATCCCTGCACCTGCCTTGGTTTGGCCGCCTCCTGTCGGACACCATCCGTGAGACATAGGGTTTAGGGTTTAGGGTTTAGTGTATAGTATAGCCATGCAAGTTTGCTGCTTCGGAAGTGACGGTCATGCATTTGTCTTGAGCGCGGAACATACACACAGTGCCCAATGCCAAACTGTCAGACTGTGTGAAACAGAAACCTGAACCTACAACTCCCACAGGCTGGGACGTCCGAACTCAAAGCAGGAGGCTAGCTGCTTGAAGCGCTCGAACTCAGGCTCATGTTGAAACGCTCTAGAGTTTAGTGTTCGGGGTTTCTGGTTCAGGGTTTAGGAATGCCAGGATGTTGCAGCCAGGATTTGGTAGTCGCTGTTCGAAGGGAAGCACCAAAATTGTGCCGACTTGGTGCTGGCGGGTTGTATTTTAGAGTAGAGGGGCGAACAGTAGATAGAGGCAAAGCGGAAGACTGACCTGTGAACCTCAAGGCCCACCTCCTGAGCAAGATGCATCCTAAACCCTAGAAGCTTTCCTCCCAAAACCGCAGGCCCGTACGGGAAACCACAAATCAACAAACTGAAACCGGACCACTCATCGCAAACTCAAAGCCCTACAGTGAACCATTAGCATGTCCCTACACGGCCCTACACTATACCGAGATAAGGAAGCTTATCATTTGTTGTGTAGAGCCCCTAAGTTACAAGAATCCAGCAAGCTCAAAGCAGGCGCAAGTGCGGCTGCGACCCAGCGACTCTCCGCCAGAGTTCTCTTTGCCAAGTAGCCGAGGTGGCAGGGGCCAGGAATGTATTAAGTATTCAGGACCATTTGAATAACTAGTGTACTAGTTATTCATCATAGTATGCGGTCGTATAGTGCCTCCACATGAATGGGTCATGCAGTTATGCAACAGTCTAGAGCGCCAGAACCCTATTCTGAGTAAGAGTGCCGCTACAATCGGCACCCTAGACGGTCTAGGGTTTGACCTTCTGTCCCTGAAAGGCAAGACTCCGGCTAAGACTTTGGTTTTGGGGTTCCGGTTCAGGATTTAGGATTTAGGGTTTAGGGTTTAGGGTTTAGGGAGGGTTTGCGGTCCTTCAGAGTTTCCAGCTAAGGGAGTTGACTTTGAAGCTTTCGGTGTGTTCCTTTCTGAGTCGTTCCCAAGGGTGTGGGAGCTACGGCCGCTTGCTTTCTGAAGCTTCCACTGACCGGCAGTCAGTACTTACGGTAGAAGGGCTTTAATGTGGAGAGGACATAGGAGCATGTAATATAGGGGCCTAAGTTTTTATAGTTGCCAACACTATTTTGGGGGTTACATGTATAGCATAATCGGGCCCAAAACCCTATTCTAACTATCAAGGCCCTTATATTATGGAGGTCATGTGCTGGCGACTCCAATGTGGAACTCGGGCGTCTGCCGTGGTTTCCAGCTCTACAGCAAGTGCAGCCCCTCATCAATCAAGAACCCTAAACATTAGGGTAAACCCTAAACCCTAAACCCTTGTGACTCGCCGGGGGATTCGAAAAGCTTTCCATGAATGAGATGAAAGCTTTGATAGCCTTTCAAGCTCCATTCAGGCCGCAAGAAAGACGTTTGCAAGGCCCTTGCAAGAAACCCTCGGGAAACCCCACAAAAGGCGACCTTGCTCTGCTTGCTTTGGTTCCTGCCAGCTGTGTAGGCTCCGATTACTCAGTAGTCATAAGCATACTTCGGCATCCCTTCCTATTGCCTCTTCAAGTCCTTCGTGCAGGACCCTCTTGGCTGGGCAGCAGGGTCGTTGACTTTAGAGCTTGGGTCTGGGGTTTAGTTTGGGGCTTTAGGGTTCACGATATGTGGTTTAGGGGTTTGGGTTTGGAGTTTCGGGTTTGTCAATGTTTGCCATGTTGAAGGTGTCATTGGGTCCTTGCTGCAGCCGATGTCCGAGCTTCCACTCTCACACTCTCCGTTCTTTAGGCTTTTAGGGTTTATAGGGTGCGCAAACCTCCGCCAGGACGAGAGCGGTTTCACCCATGCAGCAAGCAGCCAATCCCTGCGATGCGTGACATGGCTGCATGGTTTCCGGGCGTCTGACTGATATACATTCCTAATGGTTCTTCGTTTTACCTCGCTGTGGTAGAATTAATGTACCCCAAAACTCTATTCTGACGATTCTGTTCTGACTATCAAAGTCCGTTTGCTGGGCACATGCATGCTTGACGAGAGAACGAGGTCAGCGCAGCCAGTCAGCAGCATGGATGAGTCCCAGACGTCGTTGGGGAGCAAGAGCAAAGTGAAGCCCGACAAAAACCAAAGAGCAGCGTTGCAGAGCCTAGCCGGCGCAGATGTGTATCAGTTGCTTCTGCAGCAGGTCTTCGAGCGTGCTTCTTTGGATGGGGTGCTTGTCGAGTCTTTCTACCTGCAGCAGCAGATCCACTGGGAGATCGAGAAATGCTCCAGCCCATGTCTTTCATCACCCAAGACAATGAGGACCATGAGGAATCTGCACAAGCTCCTTTCTCGTATGAGCTTGAGGCAAATGATTCAGTTTATCCGGCATAGCCCTGTTTGTGACCAATGCTTCCTCGACGATGTGCACACGCAGATGGCCTCCTTCAGGGCAGGCACGAGTGATGTCAGTGGCGTGAGGCTTGCCAAGTCTGTGTGGCTGTAGTTTGCATAGTCGCTATGGCCCTTTCGGACGCTAATCCTGAAACCTGGCGTTGTGTCTCACGGGTGGTGATTGATGCACACCCTTGCGGCAACCTGTGCCTGCGCATGCACGGTTTCGAGACTCGGCTGTGACTGGCAGATGCGCACCTTATCCTTCTGTGAGGGTTTCTAAACCAAAAGGCATCCCGAGACTCCAAAATCCCGTAGTTTTGGAGTATACATAAGTATATATATATATATATACACATACTGTAGGGTGATCCACATTATGGTTTGCAGTGTAGTTTATTCTTCAATTCAGGGTTTGGGGTCACCAAATCATGGAGGGGCTAACGCGCCGGAGTCTCCGACCCGTGCTTGTCCGGTCAGATTGCTTGATGTCCATCTACCTCATATTTATGACCTTTATGACCCAGATCTTCCAAAGGCCCTTAGTCAGGCAATACATCTACCTTAACCTTAATTAAAGGCATATATGTTGGGAGATCTGGGAAGGACGGCATGTACCCTGAAAGGGCTTAAGCTAAGGGTCTGTTACCATACAGGGGCTCATACCGTTCAGGGCATAAGGCTTCTACCATTAAGGGTTATGTCGTCCTTACGGTAGCCACAGCCCCCCCCTTGCATGTTTGACTCAGAAGTGGCCTCGACGGCATGGCAAAAAGCAGTCAGCGTGCAGCTCCCCTCGATCCTGCAACAGTTCCTACACCCTACAACCTAAACCCCAAACCCTACGGCAAGTGTTGTGGCCTCTTCTTTAGCCAGGCCCATACTACACCCTATATTACAACCGAGTACACTCCTATTCTATCTAAGAAGGCCCCTGCAATGGTCCGTCCCATGCCTTCGCTCTCGCTGGATGCCCTGTGCACAGAAGCTGTCTCGAACAAGTCAAGTTTGGGTAACCCTCAATCTTAAACCCCAAAGCCTAAACCGCAATCCTAATCCCTTAATTGATCCGAAATCCTAACCCGTGAGCTGTCCTAGGACGTCCTAGGGCTTAGGGATAAGGTTCATTCAGTGCTACTTCGAAGTGGAACCAGAAGACCAGTTAGTGCCATGCCGGAGCCATGTGCTGCTGGCCTGCCTGTACCCTAAACCCTAAACCCTAAACCCTAAACCCTAAACCCTTAACCCTGAACCCTAAACCCTAAACCCTAAACCCTAAACCCTTGACCCTAAACCCTGTAGCTTATATGAACCAATGAGCTGGCCAAAGCTCCGAACCTCTAAATGGGAGTTTCCGAAAACAGGGGGGGTACCTTATTATGGGGTCCTTATATAGGGATCCTACTATTTAGGGTGCTATATTCGGGTCCCCTTATTTTCGGAAACCCCCAAATCTCGAAACTTTTGAACCCTAAGCCCGAAACCCTAAACCCTTGAATCCTAAGCCCCTAAGACTAAAGCCTATAAACTTATTCGGTGCGGCACTTGGCACCTTGGGCGCTAGTAGTAGAACCGGCCCCCGGGCCCAAGTGGGAGGTTGATAACAAACGAGATTCTTAATCAGGTTTGGAGTTTAGGGTTCAGGGTTTAGGTTTTAGGGGTCAGTGTGTGTATCTTGAGGTTCATACTGGGTTTATAGTGTTGAATATAGAGGTTTCAATAGTTGGACATAGTTGTCCCCTCCGGTCCCTACAATGGACTACAAACCCCATTTCCATGTATCGAGCCCCCAATAGTATAGAAAAGTGGAGTGCAGTAGAGCACAGCATGTAGAGGGTGTACCGTCAAATCCCCTGTTGTCTTGAGACTTCCCTTGTTGTTTGTGGAAGGGGGCCGCGTCTCCTTGCAAGACATCCTGGCCAAGAAGCCCAGGTGTTCCGCTTTATGCTGGTTTCAGGGTTTAGGGCTTAGGGGACGAGCGTACGGCGTTATGTTTCTATTCTGAGAGTTCGGAGATAGAAGAACGGCTACCCACAACCCCCGACCAAGCCGTGAACCAGACTGCTGCAGCAACAAACAGGACCAAGCATCTCTTGATTTCCAATACCCCCAAACTCCGATTCTGCTGTTTAAGGCCGCCACATCTACCGAGAATCGCTTGAGCTAACATCCTTTAACCTTGCTGACTGTTAAACCCGGCCTTAGCTTTCAGCGCACCTGTGGAATTTAGGGAGACCTCCTCATGGCTTACAGCAAGATGAAAAGAAATCCTAACGGTTTAGAGCGGGTTGAAGCAAAATCGGCAGGGCCCTTTAGCTTCGTCACTGGACAGGAACCCCTTAATTTGGGGCAAGGGTGGGCCAAAGGATTTAGGAAGCAACCCCAAACCCTGATCATTGAGACCCTGTATTGCTATACTGTGTCTAGGGCTGTGGGTTGTCAGGTTTACGAGATTTTTGTAGCCTTCTTGCAGTACACCTATGTTCATGACCCGATGCATTGAACTTCTATCCCTGAACCTGAGGTTCTTAATTAACCTTAAACCTTAGTTTAATGTTAGACTCCAGACTGCTGTCAGGGGGGTTCTCCTCGTTTGGTTGCGCCATTTCGGCTGACTTCCCTGTCCGGGCCTCGACCAGGTTTTGGTTAACAGGATTCGTTGAAGAACGAGTATTGCGGGGTTTATGAAAGAAAGATTTGGGGTTTAGGGTGTTTTGTGTTAGCCAGGATTTGTTGGAGAGCCATTTGGACTGACTGTATCAGAGTTCATGGATCTGCGGTTTCGGGGTTACCGTTAGCTTGAAAGGTCTTGTTGGAGGATCAAGGGCACTTATACATCGCCGCGGCTAGATAGTCTTCAGCCTCTTTGTGCGCAGACACCCCTACCAAAATTAAATGAGCCGGCAGGCTGCATGTCTTGGCCAAGGAGTGTCGGAGGAGTCTTGTACTTGTTGTTTGACTTCGACGCCTAAGCAAACTTCCACAGCCTAATAACATGAAGCCCAACACCCACCCTCTTGGCATTTTGGGTTGTGTGCTTGGGGCAGCGAGATTCTTGCCATGGCCCAGGACGCGACCATGTCGCCGCACTTGCGGCGCATGTTGAAGAGCTGAATACTCTTGGGGTGGCTGTGGTTGTGGAAGCTCGGTCGCAACGAGTCTGGGTTCAGCGCTTCCGCAGCTATCGATTACAGTCGGCTTCTAAGGCGTGCTGGTTCTCATATGTACACTGTACGTTGGGGGATTGCCAAGCTCCTTGCTGGATTCTGCGGATCTGTTCTGTGTGAGAGGCGTCAGGAGCCATGTAAAGACTTGCTAGATCTGGCTTTTGTTTCAGAGGGTGAGAGCCGCAGGCCACAGGGATCAGGGCTTGTTCCTTATGTAGGGCTTATATTATGTATGAGTTAGGCTTTTGGTATTTGGGCTCAGACTCGGCTTGCCGGGGGGTGGCAGAAGAGAGGGCAGAAAGTGTGCAGCTCGGGCTTTGGCTGGGATGCATCCCGAATACACACAAGGGTATGCAGAGCTCCGACGTTCAACCTTTGTCCTCCAATAGCAACCGTTTATTTTGGGAGCAACCTAGGGCTTGGGATGTCGGGATTAGGGCCCTAAGCATCGAACGCTTCTGAAGGGCTGGGTCTGGGAACTTCGGATTTGGACTTGAACATGGATGCTCGAGTTGAGGGCGACGGTTCGGAACCCTAAACCCCTGAACCTAGCCGTGTTATGTTCGAGGTACGCTTCTAAGCCTCGTGCCGCCAAATCCCCACATCCGACCAAGCCCAACACCTCAAATCCTTAAACTCTAAGCCGCATATCTCCTAATATAGGGGCTTAATAACTAGGATAGGGTTTTGGGGCCCATAATTCTATAATTACAATAATACGGAACCCCCAATATAGTATTGGTAGATATTTGGGCCCCTACATTACACGCCCGAAGCATCAAGGTTAGCTTCTGCCCAGATGCCCGCACGGCACAGCAGTGGGACGAGGAGCGGCTGGAAGAACAGGAAATAAAACCTTAATGTAGAGGCCTTAATACTTAGAATAGGGTTTTTGGGGCTCCTTGTCATAGTTATAGTATACTATCCCCCAAACCCTACTCTAATTATTAAGGCCCCTATATTGATTGACCTTATAGTTTGTAGGGCTTCGGGTTAAGGCGTTGGATGGGATTTGGGGTCTAGGGTTGGGCTTTTTAAGGGCTGGACTTGCCCAAGACTTTTCTGCAGTTTTAGGAGGCACGTTGACGGAATCTTGGTCGCACGGAGTGGGGCTCGGAGTTTAGGGGTTTGGGTGGTTTTGTTAGTGCTTAAGGCCTTTAGGGTGTTGGGCACTTCGATTTCAAGTTCAATGTGTACGTAGAGTGTTGGGCTTCGCCTTCGGCTTTTGCAGGTATTGGGCTTTAGGGTCTAAGTCTAAGTTCTTCGGGTTCAGCGTTTCATCAAGGATCAGTTGGCCGTTGTCTTATGCAGCCGTGCAAGTATCATTATGACCCATTCTGCTTTCCTGGTCGTGCCTCATTAAACTACAGGCAGCGGTTTTCTTCGGCTTAGGGCTTTTGGATGCAAGGTTTAGGGCATTCTGTTCTGCTTGCATGGCTTGGGCGTTTGGTGTTTAGGGTTTACGTCGTACGATTCAGGGGTTGGGTTAACGGTTAGGACGTCAGGTAGAGGGTCCTAGACCTTTCGAGTCTGGAATCTCGGTAACATGGTGCTGTTGATTTTTAGAGATTTAGGGCTGTCTGAACCCCAAAGAGCTCAATTGTAATGGCACCACTCAAACGATGAATCTCACGAAGTCGGGTTCACGTCTCCTGTTTCCGCAGGATTTGGTTATGTGGTATTCTACATCACTTAGTTACGGGTTCCATTCAGGGTCCGTTGAAAGATCCTATTAAACTTCCTAAACCCCAAAAAAGCAACCTAAGGTCCCGAGAATAAAAGTAAAGCAGGAAGTGGGATCGCCTTTTCTGCACCTCTTGGATCCCGAGACGCCGGGAGTTCCAGGGGATGCTGGTGAGTCCTACTTGCCTGGTGCTTAGACGGATCAGGGTTTGACCCTCAACCCCACCGCCTGAACCCTACCGTATGAAAATGTATGACAAGGGTTTAGGGTTCAGGGGAAAGTTTATAAAGGCCCATAGAACCCCGTCAAAACCTAGAAGCCTCTACAAAGCCCTCAGAAAGGCGCCATGAAGCCTTGAAACTCCGAGGTTGATTTTTTAGGGAGTGGGGCTTAGGGTTGTTGATTCATATGTTGTGGGTTAAAGCCTCTCAGAAGCCCGCAGTGCGGAAGACACTGTGAAGGAACCCTATGTGATGATTCACCCTGACACCTAAACCCCCAATTCCTTAATCCTGGCCAGCATAAACCGTGCTGATTGCAGAGCTTGGTAGGACCAATAGTATAGAAGCCACCTTGTTATGAGTGCAAACTCTAATGGACCTTCGTAGCCCTTATAGCTCCCTTTAACAGGGACCCTTAAAAGGAACCTTATTCTCATCATTTAGGCCCCTATATACATACTCTGACTGAGCCAGGATTGTCCAAGAGGCTCCTTAGCTGCTAAAAATTCAGCCCACACCTGACCGGAGCGAAAATATTGAAGAGGCAAAGCCATGTAAGAGCCTTACAGAGGCCCTGAGCCCTAAACCTAGCTTTTAGGGCTTTGGGTTTGTATGTAATTAACTTGGTATGGAAACCCCTCACAAGTAAGACACTCCAAAGCCTCATACCACCCGATGGAACCTCACACGTCACGAATCAGCTCCGCCAGCTCAAAGACTCTAAACCCGAATTTCTGAAGCCCGAACCCCAGAGGGCTTAGGGTTTAGGGTTTAGGTAGATGAAGTTGCGTTTACTTCAAGTCTTGGTTGGTGTATGTAGGGTGGCATAAGAACTTTCGTGAGTGGAAATTGAGAGTGTTATCATGTTGGTGATAACCTGCATAGCTTCGAACCAGGGTCCTGGGACTTTCGAACCCAGATCGGGCAAGACCCCTTGACAAGGAACATAGCCTAAATTACGTATTGGGATCCCGAGTATGGTTTAAGGTATGCTCCTTGCAGCAGTCAAAGGGGGTCTTGGCCTTAAGCCCCAAACCCTAAACCCTGAGCCCCAGCACTCCAAACCCTAAGCCCCAAGCCCCAAACCCTAAGCCCGAAGCCGGAAACCCCAAACCCTAAACCCCACACCCACACCCCAAACCCCAAGCCCAAAACCCTCAGCCCGAAACCTCTAAACCCCTTGGAGCCTCTGCGATCAAGGTCCTGGGGCTTTCGAAAGTCCTTCGCGGGCGTCTGGTCGCCGGAATCCTTGCAGTTCTACAGCGACCAGAAGCTGCAAGGGCGGGAGCTGCTCCTTGCTCCAGCTTAGGGCTTTGGGGCTTTAGGGTTTTGGCTTTAGGGCTTAGGGCTTTAGAGGTGTTTTGGTCTTTGGGGCTTTAGGGTGTTTAGGGGTTTGGGGTCGAGGGCTTTAGGGGTTTAGGGTTTAGGGCTTTGGGGGTTTGGGGGTTTAGGGCTTTAGGGGTTTAGGGCTTTAAGGCTTTAGGGGTTCAGGGCTTCAGGGCGTTAGGGTTTTAGGGCTTCACGGGCTTAGGCCTTTAGGGCTTTAGGGGTTTAGGATCTAGGGCTTTAGGGGTTTAGGGGTTGAGGGTTCGGGGTTTAGGGAGCTGCTCCTTGTGCCAGCTTGGTCGGTTTGCGGGGTCTGGGGTTTGGCTTACGGGGATGTCAGGGTTTCAGTTTTAGGTCTTGGGGTTCAAAGTCTGGAAGCCCTATGAGTCGCATTGTGGTCTTCTTGCAGACGTCGAAATGCTGCTGCTACCAGAAGCTGTTCAGTTTGGAAGATATGCTTTCGGCACGGAGTTGTGGGTTTGGAGACAAGGGTGCAGCATCCTACACAAAATCGTTAAACCCCAAGCAGCTCTTCGAGTTTAGGACGTTTGCAATGTGGGATAGACGGCAGACTAGATCTTCTATCTATATTTGGGTGGAGCACAAGTTTAAAACGAATTTCGAGTTTATGAAGACGTATGTTGATGCTAGTATCGAGACTGCCCGCTTCAAGTGCCTAAGTCGCCAGGCGTTTCGGAGCATCAAATACTCTGAAGGATCAACACATGTACGTAGATCAACACATGTGCGCAGTGGGCGCTGTAGACAGACTGTGCCCATTCAAGCCCCAGGTAGCCCTAAAGCCTCAGAAAGCCTCGCCCCCTGACTCCTGCCGAACTCGTTTGCGACCCACTTACATGCCTGGAACTCGAGTCCGGCTGAGAAGCGCCGCAACTGTTGCCGAATGCATCTACGGCTGAACATCTGCCGCAAGACCCTGCGGCCCAAGGCAGCTCCGTGGGCTGAGACCTGTGCCGAGGCATGATGATGATGATCATCATCATCATCATGACAACGTCATCAGATCACGAGGCCTGGACAAGGTTCATGGGCCGCAGCAACATCTCTAGCATCATCATTGTCATGTTCTTCTTCACGAGGCTCCAGGCCCAGATCCCTTAAAATTGTTCGGGGGAGTCGGGGCACACACACACACACACCAAGTTCACATCCTGACATAGCCGAGGCACCCGTCCAATGGACAGGATCCGCACCGCATGGGTGGCGACATTCTCCTCGACAGAAAGGGCCAGGCGGGCTTCGGGGGTCTCAGGGCTCGTAATCCGAAGCACAGGACTCTACAGCAGAATTTTCGAGGTGGGTGTTGTTCATTCAGATTGAAGCCGCTAGTAAAGTATCAGATTGAGCCTTAAATTCCAAACGGGACAGTCAGGTGGTCCTGGCCCACTACTCCAAGTCGACCCGAGATCGGCCGAGCGTGGAGGAGAACTCCGCCTTGGTCTTTTGCCAGAGGTGGCTCAGGTTTCTCTCGCGCCTCCATGGCTTCGCACGTTCAAAGACCCTAAAGATCCGAAACTAGACCCTGTCGAGCGGGCATCCTTTGCTGAGGGTTTGATTTAAATAGGGAGGGTTTATGCCACGACTCCATGTTCTAGATCCCTTAAAAATCTAGGGTCTAACACCAGAAACTCCACAGCCACAGCTTTGGAGCCTGGGAACAGGAGACTTTGCTTCCTCTGCTGCGTGACCTCCCTGCGCCCCCGTCGCAGCCCGGACTCTTCTGGACACTGGGCGAGAGTTCAAACAAACCTTAAACCGGAACCCCGTACACACCCCTAAACCTTATACCCTATCTACACCGAAGCTCTACAGCGACCCTGACAAGAAGCCCGTAAAGGCCCAAAGGCCTTCCAAACCTGGGGATCGCAGAATTGTGGTTTTCTGGACTTCCCCTGATAATACGGTGCTCGGAGAAGTATCACAAATTGTAGGACGTTTGCATTGATGTGTTTGTCGGGACCTTGGGGGGTTCGTGGTTTGAGGATTTAGGGTGTCCGGCGGACAGAGTTTAAGGTGGTTACCGCACGTGTCAGCCCGAAGCACCCTTGAGAATTCGAGCCGTAAACTTAGAAGCTTCAGTTAAAAGCTTTTGGATTTAGGGTTTAGGACCTTTTTCCTTTTGCTTGACCGTAATGTCAGAGTAAGATCTCACAATTCTAGCAAAACCTGTTATGCATTACACATCGCTCTGCTGGTGTCTGCATCACTCAGTTCCCTAAGATGGGCCCCGTTTAATGCGTGTTAGGATGCCGGCTGCCTTGGTGACAGCCCTGATTTGCATCCTGTTCCAGGCACCGGCTAGTGCTCGCACTGGGTTTAGGGTCTTACGGTTTAGTGAAAATCCTACCTTCTGGCCCCCATTCTAGTCATTTTCGCAAGATGGTTCTTGGGTTTAGAGTAAATCACATGAATGGAAGCACTTCCATTCGGGAAGCCCCAAACCGAAAGCACTAACATATATGTTTATAGCAAATTGAGTTTTTTTACGTTGGAACTTCCATGTCAACAACCCTAGAATCCTAAACCCTAGGGGGACCACAAGCCAGGGCTACTCCTGGGCGCTTTGCGCAGTGACGGTGTTCTCGCTCTGCCAGTTCTGGAGCATCGGCGACTTCATAGGGAAGGGCCCGAGTTTCGCACTAAGGGCTTAGGCTTAGGAGGTCTTCGAGATACACGGTCTGCGGATGCCGTTTGCTTCCTGGCTTCCTGTTGAGGTACCCATTCTGACGCCGAGGCCTTTGCAAACAGCATCCCTACAGTGTAGGCCCGAAAACTTTGGCCTTTCCGAGCCTTCGAATTGGAAACCCTGGTTTAGGGCTTTAGGAGTTTTGGGTTTTGGGCTTTAGGGGGTTGAGGTTTAGGGCTTTAGGGGGTTGAGGTTTAGGGGTTTAGGGTTTAGGTTGCCGAAGCCCTAAAACCCTAGAATGCTCACCGCCACAAGCTTTGAAAGCCGAAGCCACGCACACTCCAAAACTCCTGAATGTAGCACTGCACCTAGAGTTCTAGAGGGATCATCAGTGTGATTCAATATACATACCGTCTTTTCAAAGAGGATGCTAGAGATCCCTCATCCCATTATGAGGAGGCTACTAGAGATCCCTCCATGATTTCATGCAAATTCCGTAATGAAACGGTCGTGGAGCTTTTGCCAAAAGCCAAGGACACGCGCCAAGCGACGGAGTGGCGCCCGACCGCAGGAGCCTCCGGAGTCCTCGGAGTGTAGAGCCTGACGTTAGCCGGGGTTCTGGCTTAGGGTTTAGGGTTTAGGCTTTAGGGTTCTGGCCTAGGGTTTAGGGTTTAG
Source organism: Symbiodinium sp. CCMP2456 (assembly GCA_905221635.1). NCBI lineage: Eukaryota > Dinophyceae > Suessiales > Symbiodiniaceae > Symbiodinium > Symbiodinium sp. CCMP2456. The sequence continues at coordinate 76,167 of CAJNDV010004980.1, read as the reverse complement.
GCTTTAGGGTTCTGGCTGAGGAAGTTACTGTAGGGTCCTTAATAATTAGAAGAACTAGAATGGGTTTTGGGGTTCCCTGTTCTAATTGTAGTATAATACACCCCAAGTCCTATTTAATGATTAAGGCCCCTGTATCAATTCATTGGGAGTTACCACAGCAGGCGTATCTTTGTACATGTCTAGTCAGCATCATGTGGTTTTATGTAGTCGCTTGTTTGACTTGTATACACATCCATGCATCCATCCGTCCATCCATGCATGCATCAAGCTAGATACATACCTGACATTACACTACACTACACTGCATGACACTACATTACACGTTGCGACACGTTCATCATGCATTACACAAAGTACATGGCTTACGTATACATATAAAGCCCTATCAAGATTCCAGGTAGGTATTGGCTTTATTCTGCTGACGCAAGTTATGTTCCGCAGCTGGAGCCGTGCGACCGTGAGGCATGTCTCAAAGATCGGGAGATTTGGTGTGTAGGACAAGGTTTCAAAAGGATGTGGTTGGGTGTAACGTTTGAAGCTGCATAATATCAAGAGTAGGTTCGGGACCTGCGAGGTTTGTGGCCGTTTCCGGCGGGTTCTGAAGTTCGGGATGCAGGATGTTTGTCGCTGGCAAGCTTCGGCTCACCCCCCAGAAATGAAGACCACAGTTATCAATACAGCCATCCCGGCCCCACTGCAGGAGCAGAGAACAGCTGGGTTAGCAATATGACCCGAAATACGATCTCTAAAACTACATGACACCCTAAACCCTAAACCCTAAACCCTAAACCTGAGGCCAGGGAAAGGGGAGTTTCCTTCCAAAGACCTTTGGGTCGGCATTGAGACATGCCCCCACCGGCCCTCCGGGGCCATGGAATGTAGAAGTCTGCCGACGAGCGCGCGCAGCCTGACGAATGACGTGGGCATAGAGGCTTCCGAATGTGAGTTCGGATGTAACCTTCGTCCTTAGATTGCTATCGAGCACCAGGCACAATTGACAAACACTCGAAACCCTCAACTGTAAACCGAGTTCAAAGTAGAATCAGAGCCTCAAGAGACCTGAAAGCCTAAAGCCCTAAACCTTAGAACTTAAACCTGCACCCCAAACCCTAAAAGCCACAAAGCCCTAAAATCCCTGAACCCTGAACCAGGGAATCTTGCCTGGTGCGAAGCAGGGGCCGTTGAATGGATTAGGCTCATCCTGCTATCCAAGGCCTATCTTTTTGGTAGAAGTTAGTGATAGTGTTACCTTACTCTCCCCACGAAATTCTTCATAGTTCCTGTTTGTAGACTAAGGATACTAGTGTGCCCCAAAACCCTATGCTCTTTGTTCAGGCCCCTGTGTCAGATCCGTTCAGCGTTTCAGTTGGCAGGCTCGGTTCGATTCCACAACCCAAAGAACAACCGAAAGCTCTAAATCCCGACCCCTTATAACTTCCTTGTAGAAACCTTCGATTTATGGGACATTATAGGATCTTATCAACCCTTGCTAAACCCCTGGACAAGCTTCGTAAGTAGGACTTCGAACACCGTCGCTTGGAAGCTCTGAAATGCTTGCAGATGAGGCACAGGCTGCGCCACGCCAGTCACATGTTATTCTCCTGGGAGCTGCGCAGGATTAGGGATTAGGGTTTGCGAATCTTTTTTGCACATCGGGTTTGAGGGTTCGAGACTTTACTGGTTTATAGGGTTTGAGTGCTGAATTTACGGTTCGAGGGTTCAGGGTGCGGAGTTCAGGCGCAACGTATAGTAAAGAGCCGCGACTCTCCCAGGACGAGGCTTAGATGGCGGCCCAAGATGTGCATCGTCCTTCGAATGGCAACCCAAAGAAAGCTGACCACACCGCATGGCTTTGGGTTTCGGGTTTAGGGTTCAGGGCTTAGGGTTTCGGGAAGCCTTCAGCGGCCAGTAACATGAGACCTATACCCGACTACCGACGTCCGAGGCCCCCAAAGCTCCTTTGTACAGGAATTCGCTGCTGCCCAGTGGGCGGCCACGCTTGTAGCTCCGGGCCACGGCTTTCTTTCTAGCTGCTGGGGAAAGGAAAGTGGAAATGCAGGGGCCTCTCTAGGCTTCCTTGAAAGGATTGTATCATGATATATCCCTAAAGCCTTAAGCCCTAAGTATTCTAGCAACTAGTTGCTACGGCCCCCACAGTACACCGGCGGTGATTCGAAGTTGGGTCGAACCTAAACCTAGAACCTCAACACCTGAACCTCGAGCCAGAAAGTCCTAAGCCCCAAACCTTGCACCCGAAGCCTGCAACCCGAGACCCTCGCCACTAAGACGTAAACTCCAAACCCCCCCCTCAACCTCGAGTCCTGAACAGAAGGCCAGTATGGGAAGGACCAGTCAAGGTGCTTCTATCTTTAGAGCTCTCTCTTCGGGGGATTTTACGGCTTAGGCTGAGCTCGAGAATTTGTATCAGGTTTCGGGCAGGGTGTAGGATGGCTTGCCTATACTGTGGCTTCGTGGAATTAAGGGTCTCTTGTGCAGGGTTAACATATGTCCCCATAATGAGGATCCTACTCAGTTGAGTTCTGTACTAGTGTGCCCCTTTGTAGTTCAGGTAGTCAGGACCCCCCATGAAACCTGGACTTTTACGAGGACCCATGAACATGATTCCAGGCTATCGAGACGTAGCAATAAAGCAGGTAACGAGTTCTGCTGAAATCTCAATAGTGGCATAATCTTCTCGAGCAGCTTCGTTCTTCAAGTAGAAAGCCGGCATGGACAGGAGAACTTGCACCAGTATTGAAATTGCCATCGGGCAGAGCGGTGTTGGCTGAAAGAGGACATGCTGCCAGTACCAGATCAGCAACAAGTCGACCCAGCAATGGACCCGAGGAAGAGTTCTGTGGTCATGGCATACTCGTGTCGCGGGGGTTGAAGAAGTGCTTCGGCTGGGGTTGTCATGATTTGAGGGGTTGCACAGAAAGAGTGCCATAGAGTGCCCTTACAAAGGTATTTTCTGAGTCCCTCTTCCATCAAACTCTCGTTTTGGAAGCTCAAACCATGTTTATGATGCAGGAGGGTGCCTGGCAGACTAGAACCCACAACCCGAGTAGCACCTTGAGAAGCATCTACGTAAAGCATCGACTTATGCTGCCAGCTTTCGTCCCACAGATGTCCAGCACACTCGTGGAGCCTGGCAAGAAAGCGTCTACTGGCGTGATCCAGTTAGCCGGCAAAGCGGGAAAAGTGCAGCTGCTTGCGGAGTGCTTCGTACCTGAATATGTACAGAACACCCAGGGAGCAGGCTCTACCTGTCACTAGTTTGACAGGGGTGGCCTAACGAAATTGCGGACTGAATAATAGGACTCCTTATTAGGGCTCGTTTACTACCATACCGCTACTACCACGCTATACCCAAAAATGCTATTCTAATCCCCACGTCCCCATGCTATCAGCTGTCGAGCATGTGAAGTTCAGGCTTGCAGACCCCAAGCCTGAGGACCCCAGCCCTCGAGCCGAAATCCGCAAGGCCGTGCTGCGGCTTGGTCCCCCTGCTGGGGCTTAGGGCGAGTTTAGGGTTTAGGGTGAGCTCTGATTTATCAACTCCCCCTCTCCCTGAAGTTCTGAATCGAGCTTACAATAAGGATGCGAATAATTAATTAGAGCTGTAAGGTTTCTGAGTCCGGACGTTCCTCGAACCCTCTGGAAAGGCCTCTGCAGAAGGCAAGAGAAGTTGAGCTTCGAGAACTACGCCAATCGGCTGACAACCCCTCCGTCTTCAGGACAGCTGCAAGTACAAATCCATTAGCTCAAGGTGAGGAGCCCACTGCAAGAAGCGCAACTACCCTGTTGCTTCCTTCACCAAACCTTGTGGACCACTTACAGCCTTGCTGTTAAAAAGGTCCCAAGTCTTAAGTTGCTCGCAGTATTTACAGGCAACACATCCAGCAACTCATTTGAACCAGGTGGGCTTGAAATACTTGTTCTGCTGAGACCCTAAGCCGGGATTCCGCCTGCTTCTTGGCTACCACCAACAAATCGTGTTATAGGCTGTGCGGAAAGAGCTGGGTAAAGAATCGCGTTGCCTTCGAGTGCTATGCTGTGCCACCTCGCACTGGTGCCCATCCTGGATGGACAAGCTCGGAGATGATGCCTAAAGAAAAATGCACTTTGTCTGCCACTATGAAACAGGACAGTGTACACGCGAAACAGAAACATCTATCCATCTATCCTTCGCTTGGCATAAAAGTGAGCTCAACCGTGACAAGCCAGATTGGCTCCAGTGCACGGTGGAACCGCATAGCACTCGAAGGCAACATGATGCTTTCGATCTTATGCCCATGGTCATCACTGGAACCTATTCCAACGAAGAGCTGTGCAAGGGCGTCCACCAAATTTGGATCGAACACAACGAACATGAGATTCGCAAGCGACCACAGCTCTCAAGCCGTTGGCAGAGCTCACTGAGCCGGAACGTAGGAAGTCCCTAAACCCTAAACCCTAAACCCTAAACCCTAAACCCTAAACCCGACTTCGACTTTGTCTTCCAGGCGCGTGCATACGTCACACACCTCGAGGACCAGGGTTGCCAACCTGTGCTGGGCGTAGCCAACGGCCCATCGGCTTAGGGTTTAGGGTTTAGGGTTTAGGTTTTTTTTTGTTGATGTTTCTCTTTGTGTTGAGCGGACTTATTCCAGCTCAGGGGCCGCTGCTGGGCCGTTGCACCTTTCTCGATCTTCAAGCACTCCAGGTTCTTGGTCCGTAGTCCTCCCCCGGTCCTGTCATCCCTTTCTTTCGTCCTCTGCCACCCCTCAGACCCTCTCTAGTCCCCAGCCTGCTGCAAAATTGCAGGCATTGCGGTCCAATCTGAAAACCTGCCCGAATTTTTCTCTTGTAGCGAATGTTGCAGATCATGCAATGTCATATTGCTTGGGCTAGGAAAACTTAGTTTGCACGTCCGTTTGTCTCGAAGGGCAGATAAACCAGACGGCTTGTCATCCACGTAAGAGATGTGATCGGGGCTCCAGTTTCATGTAGAGGGTCTGGTGACGCCTTCATCCCAAAACACTTAAACTCAAGCCTACAGACCTTCAACCCCAAAAAAGTGGGTTTCGGCTCCCGTGTCCTTGGATTCCTGCTTGACGCCGCGCCTCCGGGCTCAACAGGCTGCAGAACATGTTGGGTAAAGAGCACCTGGGGGTGGGACCACGGGGTCTTCCTAAACACGGCTTTGTTGCCTTTGGGTCTATGAACTTCAATCCGCATTTCAGTGTTTCGGCATGAATCGCAAGTCCCGCGGGAAAACTTGCAGAGCATGCTCAAGACTCGAATCTCACCGCAGACTTTTCAGAATCTTACGCCTGGAAACAGCATAGGATACCGTGCTACTTCATCTCCTTACCACTCCAATGATCACGACGTTGCATCCTCTGCCCTGGGGCCTTAGTTGCCGGATCTCCTAAAAGGAGGCTCCGGGTTTTGCCGCGCAAGGGACACGGCCTTGCCGAAGGCTCCTTCGGTGCTGCGGCGTTCTCAGAGCTTCAGCGAGTTCTGCAGGGGATCAGGGTGTTGAGGTCTCAGGGTTCAAAGTTTAGGGTTGAGGGTTCAGAACGTAGGGCATTAGGGTTTATGAGTTGGGGTATTGGGGCTCAGTGAGTGTTTAGGGCATCAGGGTTTAGGGTTTGGGTTTTAGTCTTTAGGGTATGACTAGGCTCCAATAGGGTTCCAGAGGGTTAAGGCTTTCTGTGGGGTCGTGTATTTTATGGGGTTCTGACACAGAGTTTGAAGGGTCTTATCGTCGGGGCTCGGTGTACGGTTGATTAACGCTCATAGCTTTCTGTGTTTGTTGGAGGGGTAGGAGTCTGTACTGATGGCTTCAGGATGTGGGGCTTACTGCTTTGGAGGTTCTCGGTGGTGGATGATACACCTTAAGGCCTTTGTTAACTGTTTGTTGGGCTGCGTTGTGTTGAGTTCAGAGGTATGGGGTGGGTTCGTGAGTCTCCGGTTTCGGGTTGACAGAGCAAAACTGTACACCCCAAAGCGCATGCTGACTTTCTGCACTTTCAAACAAAACCCTGAACCCTAAGCCCTAAACCTCGTGAACTAGTGAAGGCAGTTTCTAGTTGTGTGCCAACTGCGGGCAGGTACAACAAAGGTGCGCCTACACAACTTGAAAAAAAAAACTAAACCCCAGCTCGGTGGATCAAGACCCACACCGAAGCCTCAAGCGTAAGGTTCTGAGAGTTTTTGCAGTGGAGGATCGCAGGGTTCCGGATCTTGTGGCTTTATAGAGCTTACCTTACACTACCATGACCTACTTTCTTGTAGGTTCGTATACTATACACCCAGTATGGAGTTTATGGCGACCCTACAGAAAAGTAGGTTTTGGGAGAGACTGCACTGTCGAGGTCGGAATAGTTAAAAGTATGTATGTACTACCCAAGCCCCGAATCCCTAAGTCGGAAGGCCTCCGTGCTCATGATCGCTAATGCTCCACGATCAGGGCTCTAAAGGGCCTATCGGGGATGTAGTAGTGTGTACTATGGTAGATCAGGGTTTAAGGGTTCATTGGAATGTAGGGGCTTAAGTTGTAATCGGAACAGACAGGAATTGCATGAACAGCAACAGCTCCAGTTCGGGATGTTCGGCACCCAAAGCATCAGACGGCCCAAGTGTTCTGAAGCCTTAAGCCCCGCAAACAGAGTCCCGCGCCGGCTTGCATCGGATAATGTTTATAGAAGCCTAAATAGTTACCTACATTATTCCTTAGGAGTCCTTGTTATAACTGACTATACTGGAATGAATATTGTTCCAATTATTAAGGCCCCTACATTAGGCCCTACCCTACATGTCTTCTCAAACTCTTTGCTGGAGTCCATACCGTGCACCATAAACCCCAAAGCAGAATATGGCCTCGGGTTTTGCTGAGAAATCTGGAGCCGCAGCAAAGGTGGGCAGCATGGAAGTCTTCCTGCTGTACCTCGGAGGGGCGCCGGGGAAACGGGGGCATAAGCTGGAGGGTGGGGTGCGGGGAAACCCTAAACCCTAAACCCTAAACCCTAAACCCTAAACCGAACATCAAAACCCTTAAGCTGCTGAAACCCCTCGCGCTTGCAGTCCTACACCTTCAACCCCCAAAAGCTTGAAACCCCAGTCCTCAACACTATGTATACAAGCCTGAATGCCCTAAACCCTAAACCCTAAAAGCCCTAGGCCGTAAGAACCATGCACCTTCAGACCCCAACCTTAGCGCTTTAAACTTAAGCCCTGCAACCTTCAACAGCCGGATCTCATGCGAGGCTTCGCGGTTCTGTCGGTCTCCCGTGTGCTTTTTGACTTCGGACTTGCGGATCGGCGGGTTTAGGGTTTAGGGCTTTACGGTTTAAGGTTTAGGGCTTTAGGGTTTAGAGCCTTCGGGTTTAGGGTATAGGCTTTTAGTGCAAGAGCGAACTTCCTAATGAGCCCCAGTGTACAGCCGCCATCAGTAGATCCTAGCTTCGCCCGAAACCCCTAAACCTAAAATCCGAAGCCTGACAGCCCCAAACCTTTGAATCCTAAAGCCCTGGAGCCCTAAACCCTACTTCAAATTGGGCCTTGATATAGACCCCAAATTCGAGGGCTTTGATTCCGAAAAGCCGCACAAAAAACCACACCCAACTGTCCTAATCCCACTCTAAACCTCAAACCCGATGCCAGTTAACCAAAACACCCAAACCCCAATCCCTCAAACCTTAAAGCCCTAAGCCACAAACCCCTGTATCGAGTAGCCCTCAAGCCCGACAACCCGTTAATCATCCTTGCCCGCCAGATCGCCCTCGGACTCTTGACCATCGAACTGCTTGGAACCTCCTGCAGGGATCCCTAAAAAAGGGGCTTCAATAATTACCTACATTACTTTGTTATATTTTATAAAGAGCCCCAAAACGCCATTCTCATTGTTAAGGCCCCCGGCTTTTGGCCTTTGGGGTTTAGGGCTTAAGGTGTTGCGTCGTTGGGTCAGCGGCTTCTGTGTTTGGGGTTGAGGGTGTTTTGGGGTAGAGCTTTGTGGGTTTGGGCTTCGGTGCCCATCCGCCTGGACGACGATTCCTCCTAAACATTACCCGGGCCGTACAAAACCTATCTCAAGTGTCTGACTCACGAAACGCGATGCGATATCCCCAACTAAGCGGCCCGGCCATACCAAGCCCTAAGTGAAACTCGACAACCCTCACTGTTCGGTCGTCTCCGCTAAGTGCTAGCTCTTGTACATACATGCAGTGGTTGAGAATGGCATCAAGGGGTTGGTTGGCCACAAGGAAGGTTTGAGGTCATTCCGCAGCAGCTGGGTCTTCATGCTTCGTGTGGGTTCAGGGTCTGTGGGTTGGGGTTTAGGGTGAGTCAGGGTCTGGCATGGGGCGTGAGCCTGTCTACTTTCCAGTGTATTTAAAATTACTTACAGACCCAGGAAAATGCGACCATTGGCTGCACTTCTACTTTAAGCTTTTAGCAAGACTTGCTTACACGGTAGAACTCGTTGTCTTTGATCTGCGTAATTCGGAATGCTCACTATCTGATCATTGGGCTTGTTTGTGCTGTGAACAGTACAGAAACCAGAAGTCATGGGGTCTAGGGTTTACAGTTCGGGACCCCGAAGTGAATCGAATCGACCCGTCCCTAGTAGTAAGAGAACTTGAGGCTGCATCGAAGCGACCCTGGGGTCACAGATGCATGATGATCGCGCAGACAAGCTCAGACCCTGATTCTGCGCACCGCGACGGGACGGAGATGATCTCGTCATCGTCAAACCTCTTGTCGCCGAGGCCGAGGGTGACCTTCTTGAATCCCGGCTCTGTGCTACCAGACCACAGCTGGTGGAGTTGTGACACGTAGGATAGTTACATCGACCGGTTGGAAGACGCGATCCCCGGCAAGATCAAGGAGCTTGAGGATCCTGAGTGCACCCTAAACCCTAAACCCTAAACCGTAAACCCATGACAAGCCGTGCTGGTAGGAAACCTGGTTCACCTTACCCTCCCAACCTGCACCCTTATCCGCTCGACCCCTGGACCAAAAACCCTTTGCAAGAGATCTCTATAAGCAACATACGCACGGCCTCCATAGCAATAGCAGAGCCAAGTCACCCAAGATTTTCATGGCATACTCTCACATAGATTCTTTCGACTTCCTTCGGCGTCCTCGAATTTCGCGGTTTATCTGCGATGAACTAGAAGGCAGGCTCAGAGTTGCTTTGAAAAAAAGCGCACGCTTAAGCCAACATGAAGTACAAATAGCCTAGGTAACATAGCAGGCCACTCGTATAAGCCACATGTCTCAGATCCTCCAACTAGATAGAGTTTTCAGCTTGGCCAGGACCCTTATTCAGAAATCAAGAGCCAGCTATGTGACACTCTTCAGAATTGCTGAAATATTATCGGTTGATGTGCCCTTCCATGTAGGGTTCTGAGTGAATCAGGCTCGGCTTGCAAGCAGCTAATTTGCCACAAGTGGCAGATCAACCAGAATCCCACGCCCGCTGCTCAGTCGAGGATTTCGGGTTACGGGTTTCGGGGTTTAGGTTTATACTCAACCCCAGACCCGAAAGACTAAACACAAGAGCCTTTCTTACACTGGATCCGCCCCTGACGCGCAAATCCTAAACCCTCTGTCCAAAGCTTCGATTATCCTAAATCATGCCTGTATGGTCGGGGGTGGCTTAATTTAAAGGCTTCACACATATCAGGGCGGCCTATGACGGGTTTTGGGTTTAGGGTCTAGGGTTTGTCCTGTGAACCAACCCTAAACCCTAAACCCTAAACCCTAAACCCTAAACCCGAAAGTTGAGATTGTTGCTTGAGCTGTTGTGGAGCGGTCAAAGCCATGGAGAGTTCTTGAAGGTGAAATCAGCAGCAGGGGCCCCCTAAACCCTAAACCCTAAACC